>ML370196.1:0-36898 GCA_005239525.1 Nicotiana knightiana
ATCTCTCGGTACGTCATAAGGCCATTATGCCTCTGATTAATATCATGAAATAAACTTTATTAATATACGTATTTTCGAGACCCATGAACAGAATATAATAATAATTCACATGGGGAATCAAGAATATAGACACCCTTAGTATTTCTATGAATACAGTAATTTATGGAAACCATGAGTTTGCTCGTTTCTTCCGTATAATTTGGACCATGTCAAAAGTAAGAAGGAATAGCCTTTACATACATGTTTCTGCGAAATTCTTGAACGAAACCTATGCTTGAAGCTCGGATTGAAATTTCAATCGAAATTTTTGAAGTGTTGAACAAATTGATTCTCTGGTTCAAGACAGCATGCAATGGTTGGCTTCACATTTTGTCTTTGAAATTTTGAAATTTAGTTACTGAATTCCCAATCTTTAAGAAAGAATCCTTAACTTTACTTGTTAAAGAATCTTTAAGAAAGAAATTTCCAAATGAACCTTACTTTCTCCTGTCACGTTTTTTTTGTTTAAGGCAGAAGGTATATGCTCACCAATCATTATTTGATAAGACCATGACCTTGTAATTTAGTTTGTGACGTATGTAAAGGTGAGTAATGAATCACCTTATACTAAAAGGGGGGGGGGGGGGGGNTGTAATTGATTAAATTTTTGTCCTCTTATTAGTTAACTGGGTAATGTTCTATTGTCCGGTAATTAACTACTTACCCGCATAATTTAAAAATTACCCCAGATTATTTAAAATTCTATTTATCTTAATATAATTTATATATACATTATATATTATACTACCGTGGCCCTATGGTACCTTGGAAGGTACTAGTTCATAGTTATCGGGTATTATCGCTCGACCCGTTTTTATTCCAAATTGACCACTTTCAACGAAACTCGTTTTCTTTAATCTATGTACCCTCTTATTCTTCATAAAACTTATTTATTGCTTGCTATAAATAGCGTAAGTATGTTAACGTCAAGATGATCTCATCCCCGAGTCTACATCGGTTAACTAAAAATGAAATTTTAACGTACAATACTTTAGGGTGCAATATCGTCGTAACTTAATACTCCAAAGCGTAACATAATCGGAATACTGCAGGGCGTAACATTATTCCCCCCTTTGGAACATTCGTCCTTGAATGTTGATTGATGCACTTATTATTTTCATAAATTATATATTCCGAATACTTTAGAACTTTCCTTGCCATCTAGGCGACTGTTATGTGAATAGGTCCAAAGTCTAGGGCATCCCTCCTTAGGCCTCCTTCTCACACCACAACTTGTAGTCGGAATCCTTCCAATCTCGTAATTGTTGCTACCTTTCATCATGCAACCTGTATAGTTTTAATCTTGTAAGTGTGTCTAATCTCTAGTCTTCACTTGTAGAGCTTGATAAGATGTCCCTTTGGGCATTTATGAGTATACGGAAGTTCTTCTCTCGGTACTTTGTTGAATTCACAAATATTGCTATATCTTATCGCATAGGCCCGTTTAGCCATTCGTATGAATTTACTGCCATAACTATTACTTTAATTTCTCGTTATTGAGGTCTGCTACCAAATCCCAGCTTACTCTCGTTGCTTATTGCATATGTATAAATTTAAGTCATTTAATGCTTCCTCATTATTGCTTATCTTTAGAATGACAGCCTAATCTCATCTCATACTTTGTGACTTTTGTCCATATATTGTTGATTCTCCTTAATATTGATCTACAATATATCACTGATAACTTAAAACTTCTTACATAATACTTTGCCGCTAGGGCTTACGTTACCTCAAGGAATATCCGAAGTGATTCCCATAATCGTATTTCACAGTGTCCTTATAGGGGTATCCTAAATTCGTTCCGCCAGCGAAATCGTTTCTTCTTCTCTTCTTTTTTTTCTTCAATTCATTATTCAAACGAAGGCCCAAACATCTTCCTTTATCTGTGACAATTATGCCCTCATTTTATTCCCAGGTCAGCATTTCATTCCTTCTAAATGCTATTAATCTTCGACTCTTTTGAGTTCATTAGGGCTATAGTGAGCTTTTTATAACATAGAGAAATTTTCTGCTCTTCTGGTATTCATGGGCTTAATCCTAAAGACTTATCCATTCTCGTCACTTTTTCACTTGCCTTTCCTCATCCTTACTTATGTTTTCTTAAAACTTTGTCAATCTACCATTAGCTTGCGACCTATACATATCCATTTATAAACTTTCCTTCAACTTGCTTGCACCATAGATTTCCTTATGTTATTGTGGAATGTCAAGCAAGACATCACATTATCTCCAACTTTTCTCTATTCTCTTAACTAGATCTCTCAATACTTAGAAATCATAGGCTGGAAGACATGCCGCTATCATTATCGGTTATTAGATCCCTGTGCTTATAGCCTTTTATCTAGAGTATGAACTATTCACGATCTTCTGCCTTTGAGTATCTCGTATGTTGTTCACCTTTAACTTACTTACCTTAAAATCTCGCATCGTATATTCTATCTCTTTCATGACCTCCCTTCCACCTATGTGTAATTCACGTCCATAACTTGAAGCTCTTATTAATATATTCACACCTCTGGTATATACATAATCCGGTGGGAGCTTCGTGCTGACTTCTTATGAGGCTGGTACTTCTTCTAACTGTATTTCTTGTAGAGCCATTATAGATTATGATTGTTGTGTTATTTCTCTTAAATATCTGATATTAAGAGTGATTCTATCATGTTTTCCAACACAACTTCTATAATTTTTCTGGGTTTAATAATCATACTCCTGATTTACTTAGGTGATGTAATTCTTTAGTTCCCTCTTCCTTCTGATCAGCCTTTACGTAGGCTTAAGCTATATTTCGATCTTTGGCTCATGGTATTAGTTATTACTTTAGCCTTTCATGGGAGTTATGGAATATTCATGATACAATCTTTTAACAATTCAATCCTTTGTCTATGCGCTGGGCTTAATTCTTTCTTTAAACTTATACCGGATCTTCTATGGCTGTATGATTATCATTAAATATGCTGCTTGGATAATGCCCCAAAATATTGAGTGTATCTATAGCGTACTAACCCTGGATCTTTGATCAAATAATTCGTTCGTTCTATCCTATCTTTCTTTCAATGTAAGCTATTACTTTTCCTGGTCTTTCTGCCCCCTTGTTGCATCCATACTTAGCTTATCTTAGTTCCCACACTTGCTAGAGTTTTCATACAACTCATACGATCTCAAATATTACTTTTAATTCTTACTTCCCGTTCATTAGCCACTGTAGGTGCCACTTTCTCTTGGAATGCTTACAATGTTGTTGCGAGATTGTTGTTATACGACCATTTCCTCTTTAGGTCGTTGTAATTAGGTTGAAGCCTTATTTCTTATCTCCTAAGCTAGTCATTCATTGTAGTACTTAGGGAGAACCTTTGACTCTCGTAAAGTTGTGAGCTTATTACAGACCTTTTTTATGTCCTTACCTGCCTATGATCATCCATAGTTGCTTACTTTCATGCCCTTGAGCTTGTATGGTTGCTTCTAAACTGATATTTTGACTGCCTTCCCAGTGGCACTTTCTTTATCCCCATAACATTCATACGTATCTTTAACTACCCCGGCTCTTATTTGAATATATCTCAAGTATTATAATGATATTCTTCAAGGCTGAACTCTCCATGTTGGGTTCTACTATGTTTATCTCACACGATCTGATGATTCATCTGTAACCTCCTATTAGCCATAACTGGGATCTTCCTAACCAATTACTAACTACTCGTTGGCCCATTCTCATATCAATATTCCTCGTAATCATTCTTGGTTTACTTCCTTTGTCTTAACTTACGTCTCACACTAGCTCCTTTTTATTAATAACATCTCGGCAGGAACCTTTACTTCCTCTCCTTCACGTCGTGCTTTCACAATATTCTTTAATCGTAGCGTATCTGTAAGATTTGGATAAGTTCTATCTCATTCCTATTTCATTTATTGCATTCTTACTTTACCATTCCATAGTTACTAGAACCACTTAACTCTGGCTTAATGCCACATTACTCCATATTCCCCCTTTAGGGATGTACTAAAAACTGAAGCCACGAGGATCTACCTATATATATTTTATCTCTTCATCTTTGGCGTCGTTTCTCAACATCAATGATCCTTACTCGCCCTGCGGAAGTTCTTCTGTACCATGATGACAAATTCCCTTACTCGCGAGGGTGAAACTTAGCGTAACTGGAACATACAGTCTCTTAAGCTTAACTTTGATCACATTGCTTGATCTAGGGAAGCGTCTCCCCGAATGACTATTCTGTGTATTCATCATGAATCTTCTTCTGTGGTCCCTTCTATTACCTCCAAATGAAATCTGAAATTCCCATGATACCGAGTACTTCCCAATCATTCAGTCCCTAACTCATATTTAGTTTATCTTGTTTGCCAGTCCATACTGATTTCTTTTACTCTGGGGATTATCTTTCCCCTCTGGTAGTCACGTGGAGTTACGAACTTATTTCTCGAAATGAGGACATAACCTTATGGCCTATACTCTTTCGTTGTCTTAAGGCCCATCACCCCTGGTCTCTTTCTTCATTTGATTATAGATTATGTAACACTGTTATCTTTTTGACCTACCTTTGTTATTCATGTATCACATCTTACTCTTTAATGCTTCATTAGCTCTTCGGGTTGCTCAACGTCCTTACTCTACTAGGGATGAGATCCATACCAAGGTAATATTTATCCCTTCGAGGCTTCTAGTGCCTATCTTTGTAGTACTCATATCTAGCTGTACTATCTTAGAGTGCACTATCTAGGTGTCTCACAAGGAGATCTATTAGAACCTTTGTAATATCCTTCGGAAATGTCAACTAACACAAACCATCCATTCATCATTTTGAGTTACTCTAACCCCAGCCAGATCCTACTATCCTGTCCTTCTCTTAAACAATATCCGTTAGCTCCCATAGGGCATGACTGAGATAGGTGTGGCCGATTGTACGTACATCTATTACTGTTGAAGGTAATTCAAAATGCTTATATCTCCCTTCCTGAATGGTAAATAATGATAATCTTTATTAATTGGGTACATGGTACCCTTCTTCACCTTGCTTCTTTTACTTGCTGCAACTTGTGTCTAACTTTCGATTCCGTTACTCCTTTTTACCGTAAGAGAGGATAAGTATTCTTTCCTTAATTCTCCTTATCAAGAACCGTGCACCTTTTAGTACATGTATCATCTGCTGAAGATCTTGCATTTACTCATCATAAGCAAGATGCAAAATCGAGTTCCTCTAATTCAACACTTCCACATCTATATCTCTTATCGATCATCTTTCTAAATATAGGCATCGTTAAGAATAAAATAGAAGTTCCGATTTTGAATTCTTATAAGTGAGCTCTACCACACGATCTAGAGTAAGAAGAAAGAGTGACAGTCCTAAATGCCCCGTAGCCTCCTGTTTATAAGTGTGGTGCACGACACACCCATAAACAAGACTCTACTAGACACGACTTGTAGACTCCCTAGGACAGAACTGCTCTGATACCACTTTTGTCACGACCCAAACCGATGGGCCACGACGGAAACCCGGTACCTTACCCAACCAAGTACCAACATAACGTATATTTCTTATTACATCATTACATACATATGACATACCATAATCCTTTATAAACTCAATACATAGGCCGGCCAGGCCGTGCAATCCTTTATATACACGACATATGTCTACAAGCCCCTAAGAGTACATAAATATCATAAAGGTCGGGACAGAGTCCTGCCTTACCAAAAAATACATGTCTAAATCATACTAACCAAATGAGCAACTCCGAAGCAAATGAGAGCACCAACATCTTCTGCTGAGCTGATAGCCTACTTGGAGGACTCTCAACCTGTCTATCAGGACCTGCGGTCATGAAACACAACATCCCCAGGCAAAAGGGACGTCAGTACGAATAATGTACCAAGTATGTAAGGCACATAAATACATAAGAGACATGGAAGAAATATAGAGTAATTGACTCAACCTATATGTCTGGATAACTCTGTAAATAATAAATCACTTTTAGCATCATGCATATGCATATGAATGTCATGTCGTGCATATGTATATGTTTCATAACATCATCAGCCTCTGAGGGCATCCCATCATACCATATCGACCACTGTGGGCAAAATCATCATTGTATACCAGCTGATTAGGTGGTGGTGCATATATAACGCCATAACCTTTCCCATGTCCCATATACATATACATACATATATACGCGTATATAACGCCATTTGAATCATATTTCAGCCCTTGTGGGAAACATCATCATAATATACCAGCTGATCAGGTGGTGGTGCGTATATAACGCCGTAACCTTTTCCCATATCCCATATACATATATTTACATATATACGCATATATAATGCCATCTGGTCATGGGTCAATGTGCATATGTAAATACATGAAATGCATATGAAATATGTTAATAAAATCTCCCGGTACGTCATAAGGCCATTATGCCTCTGATTAATATCATGCAATAAACTTTACCAACATACGTATTTTTTGATACCCATGAATAGAAGATAATAATAATTCACATGGGGAATCAAGAATATAGACACCCCTAGTATTTCTATGAATAGAGTAATTTATGGAAACCATGAGTTTGCTCGTTGCTTCTGTATAAATTGGACCATGCCAAAAGAAAGAAGGGATAACCTTAACATATCTGTTTCTGTGAAATTCTTGAACGAAACCTATGCTTGAAGCTCAGATTGAAATTTCAATCGAAATTTTGAAGTGTTGAACGAATTGATTCTCTGGTTCAAGACAACATGCAATGGTTTGCTTCACGTTTTGGCTTTGAAATTTTGAAATTTAGTTACTGAATTTCCAATCTTTAAGAAAGAATCCTTAACTTTACTTGTTAAGGAATCTTTAAGAAAGAAATTTCTAAATGAACCTTACTTGCTCCTGTCACGTTTTTTTGGTTTAAGGTAGAAGGTATATTTAGTTGTTTCATCTTGAATGAATTGAGATTATCAATTAAATGCTCACCAATCATTATTTGATAAGACCATGACTTTGTAATTTAGTTTGTGACATATGTGAATGTGAGTAATGAATCACCTTATACTAAAAAGGGTGGGGGGTGGGGGGCTTCCACGTTCCATTTGGTGTAATTGATTAAATTTTTTCCGCTTATTAGTTAACTGGGTAATGTTCTATTGTCCGGTAATTAACTACTTACCCGCATAATTTAAAAATTATCCCAAATTATTTAAAATTCTATTTATCTTAATATAATTTGTATATACATTATATATTATACTACCGTGGCCAATTAGTACCTTGGAAGGTACTAGCTCATAGTTATCGAGTATTATTGCTCGACCCGTTTTTATTCCAAATTGACCACTTTCAACGAAACTCGTTTTCTTTAATCCGTATACCCTCTTATTCTTCATAACACTTATTTATTGCTTGCTATAAATAGCGTAAGTGCGTTAACGTCAAGATAATCTCTTCCCCGAGTCTACATCAGTTAACTAAAAATGAAGTTTTAACGTAGAATACTTCAGGGTGCAATATCGTCGTAACTTAATACTCCAAAGTGTAACATCATCGGAATACTGCGGGGCGTAACAGTTATTTCTTATGTGAGGGCTCGGTGTATGGTCGAGAAGGGATGTCCAGCATATTTGGCCTATATCCGTGATCCTAGTGCGGGGGTTCCTTCCATAAATTCAGTACCAGTTGTGCGCGAGTTTGTGGAAGTATTTCCTACAAATTTGCGGGGGATTCCGCCCGGTAGAGATATCAACTTCTGTATTGACTTGGCTTCGGAAACATAGCCCATTTGTATTTCCCCATACCATATGGCCCCAGTTGAGTTGAAGGAACTGAAGGAGCAGTTGCAGGATCTACTTGATAAGGGATTCATTAGACCTAGTGTATCCTCTTAGGTTGCACCAGTGTTGTTCATGAAGAAGAAGGAATGATGGTTCGATGAGGGTTTGTATAGGTTATCGACAGTTGAACAAGGTCACAATCAAGAACAAGTATCCGTTGTTGAGTATTGGTGACTTAATTGATCAGCTTCAGGGTGCCAAAGTGTATTCAAATATTGATCTGAGATCTGACTCCATCAGTTGAAGATTAGGGCATAGGATGTCCCTAAGACAACTTCTCAAGCCCGGTGTAGTCACTACGAGTTCTTAGTGATGTCATTTGGCTTGACAAATACCCCAACAACATTTATGGATTTGATGAACCAGATGTACAAGCCCTATTTGGATTCTTTTGTGGTTGTCTTCATTGATGACATCTTGTTTTTCTCTCGCATTCAAGAGGAGCATGAGCAGCATCTTCGGATCGTACTTTAGACTCTGAGAGATAGTTAGCTATATTCCAAGTTTTCAAAGGTTGAGTTATTGTTAGACTCGGTTGCCTTTTTGGGCCATATTTTATCTTCCAAGGGCATTAAGGTGGATCCTAAGAAAATTGAGGTATTTCAAAACTGGCCTAGACCTACTTCTGTTACAAAGATTCGGAGGTTCTTGGGTTTGGCAGGTTACTATCACCGGTTCATTGATGGATTTTCATCTATCTCAGCCCCATTGACCAAGTTGACCCAAAAGGGTGCTATTTTCATATGGTATGACGAGTATGCGTTGAGCTTTCAGAAGCTTATGACCGCATTAACTATAACCCCAGTGTTGGTGGTGCCTATAGGTTTGGGAGCTTACACCATGTATTGTGATGCATCAGATATAGGCTTGGCACGATACTGATACAGGATGGTAAGGTGATTGCCTATGTGTCTTGGCAGTTAAAGGTTCATGAGAAGAATTACCCTGTTCATGACTTAGAGTTGGGAGCCATTGTTCACGCGCTGAAGATTTGGAGGCACTATCTATACGGCATCCATTGTGTGGTCTATGCCAAACATCGAAGTCCCCAACACATGTTAAAGCAGAAAGACCTTAATTTGCGGCAGTGAATATGGTTAACGTTGTTGAAAGACTATGATATCACCATATTATACCACCAGGGGAAGACAATGTAGTATCCGATGCATTGAGTAGGAAGGTGGGGAGTATGGGTAGTTTGGTATATTTACCTGTAGAAGAGAGGCCACTAGCCATGGATGCTCAGGCTTTAGCCAATCGGTTTGTGAGATTAGATGTTTCGGAGCCCAGTCGTATTCTTGCTTGTGTTGTAGCACAGTCTTCGTTGTTGGAGCGTATCAAGGCTTGCTATTTTGATGATCCTCACTTGTTGGTGTTGAAGGATACAGTGCAGCGAGGCGGTGCCAAGGATGTTATGATTGGTGATGATGGTGTTATGTGTCTTCAAGGCCTAATTTGTGTTCCAAGTGTTGATGGGTTGAGATTTGATCCTTGAGGAGGCGCACCATTCACACTATTCTATTCACCCAGGTGTCACGAAGATGTATAGTGACTTGAGACAACACTATCGGTAGCGAAGAATGAAGAAGGACATTGTTGCTTATGTATCTCAGTGTTTGAATTGTCAACAGGGGAAGTATAAACATCAAAAACCGTGTGGATTGACTCATAGATTGGAGATACCAGAGTGGAAGTGGGAGCGCATCGCTATGGATTTTGTGGTAGGCTTGCCACAGACCTTGAAGAAATAAGATGCAGTCTGGGTTATTATTGACTGATTGACTAAGTCCGCACACTTCATTCTGGTGGCGACTACCCATTCTTCAGAGAGATTGGCTCAGATTTACATTCAGGAGATTATCCGCCTACATGGAGTTCCCATATCCATCATTTATGATTGAGGCACGCAGTTCACATCAAATTTTGGAGAGTCATGCAGTGTGAGTCTGGCATACGGGTTAAGTTCAGAATAACGTTTCATCCTCAGAAGGACGAACAATTTGAGCGCACCATTCAGATCTTGAGGAAATGTTACGTGCTTGTGTTATGGTTTTCGGAGGTTTATGGGACCAGTTCTTACCTCTTGCAGATTTCAACTACAATAATGGTTATCCGTCAAATATTCAAATGGCATTGTTTGAGGCCTTATATGGGAGGCGATGTCGTTCATCGATTAGTTGGTTTGAGATCGGTGAGGCTAGGTTGTTGGGCACCGACTTGGTCCGTGATGCTATGGAGAAGGTTAAGTTAATTCAGGATCGACTTCGTACAACTCAGTCTAGGAAGAAGAGCAATGCGGACCGGAAGATTCATGATGTAGCTTATATCGTGAGAGGGAGGGTTTTGCTCAGAGTTTCACCCATGAAGGGTGTAATGAGGTTCGGGAAGAAGGGAAAGTTGAGCCTTAGGTATATTGGTTCGCTCGAGTTCCTTGAGAGAGTTGGTGAGGTGGCCTACAGGCTTGCATTGCCTCCTAGCCTATCAGGGGTACATCCAGTATTTCATGTTTCCATGCTATGGAAGTATCATGAGGACAACTCGCATGTTTTGGACTTCAAAAGGGTTCAACTTGATGAGAATCTAGCCTATGAGGAGGAGTCGGTAGCTATTCAAGCCCAGCAGGTCTGCCAATTGATGTCTAAGAGTTTTCCTTCAGTGAAAGTGCAATGGAGAGGTCAGCCAATCGAGGCAGCTATATGGGAGTAAAAGTCTGATATGCGGGGTAGATACCCACACCTTTCACCAGTCCAGGTACTTTTGTATATCCATTCGAGGACAAACGTTTCTTTTAGAGGTGGAGAATATGACATCCCGATAAGAAATTTTGAGTACTAGTCCTTATTTCGATGTTACGATACCTCTATTAGATCCATTTGATATATCCTGATTTGCGTGCATAGTTCGAGTCTTTTTTCGGAAAGTTTTACGTAAAAATTTCAAGAAAAATAATTTTTTGGCTTTAAAAATAACTTTAGTTGACTGCAGTCAACATTTTATGTAAATGACTCCGGATCGGTATTTTGATCATCTCGAACGATCTGTATCGTGATTTTGGACTTGGCGTATGCCTGAAATTGAATTTTGAGGTCCCTAGGTTGATTTGACTTGTTATGTCGAAAGCTAGTAATTTTAAGGTTAGGAGTTTCCTAGGTTTGACCGTAGGTTACCTTTACTGCTATCATATTCGGATTTGATTTTGTGACTTGGTGTAACTTGTCTGTAAAATTTGGTGCAAATTGGAGTTGGTTTGATAGGATTTAGATGCTTGGATGTGATGTTTGAGGATCTTGAGTTTTCTTTAAAATTTCATGCATTTTGATGTTCGATTCATAGTTCTAGATATTATTTTGGTGTTTGATCGTGTGAGCGAGTACGCATGATGTTATTACACTTGTGTACGTGTTCGGTTTGGAGCCCGAGGGGCTCAGGTGTAGAGTTGGATCTAGAATTTGAAGATAATGGGTGCCATATTTATTTTAATGTACTCCTCGAACGGATCATAAAGTTTGAGTGTCTTATATATATAAGTTGGATTCAATTCAGTTCGATCTATTTTGAGTTCATTCAGGTCGATTTAATAAATTTAATGACATTTTCAATAGAAAAATCAACCAATCTTATAAAAAATAAATCAGCACAAGTAAAAATTAGCGATCTTCCTTCAAAAAAGGAATCATTCCTTTTTTAGTAAATTTTTTCACAAGTGAAAGTATTTTTAATAGGAGAATCACACTAATTCTATAAGAGCATAAGCATAAATACATTTTTAATAGAGAAATTATACCTTCTAAGCAATAGTACAGTTGCATTTCGTATATAAAACATGCAAGCTAACAAAATTTTAAAAAAGAATATTCTTGTAAACTTTTTATTTACATAAGGGCCAAAATTTTGGATTTAACAACTTGTTTGGATGGTTGTTACCAATTGTATTGTATCATATTATTATTTTAAATACGATGTTTATTTTGATTGTCACTTAAATTTTATTATATCGTATCGTTAACTCCGTCGCTATATAACGACGAAATGTGCCACTTTATGTAACGATCGATTTGGTCTGGTCGCGTCGTTACCTTGTATTTTTCTCTCAATCTCACCCTTCATTATTATTAAATAATTTTATTTATCATTTACTCCACCTTTTTATATCATAATTTTACCCTGTACCATAATTTTTCTAATATTGCAAGTTTATTCTTCATATTGCTGGTGTATGATATCATGAAACAATGGCAAACGACAATATCTATCCAAACATTATATTTATCAAACGATACAGTACAATACAATATAATACGATACGATACATTATGAAACGATATGTAACAACCATCCAAACAAGATGTAAGAGCCATGGTTTTTATTTGTGGTACTTTGATAATTTTAAGTTTCTTTTTCTATGTGTCCTCCTTTCAAAGTCATTGACAAACAAACAAAAGGAGAAAAGATTGGAAAAAGAAAAATTAAAAGTGAAAAGGATAGAAAAACAAAGGAAGTAGAAATGACAAAGACAATAACAACAACAACCCAGTGTAATCCCACAAGTGAGGTCTGGGGAGGGTAGGATGTACACAGCCTTACCCCTACCCTGGAAGGGCAGAGGGACTGTTTCCGATAGACCATTGGCTAAAGAAGATGGAAGAAGCGCTAATAGCCATTCATAGCAAGACAATAAATTTATAAAACTAAATTGAAGATAACAATAAAGAATATGAAAAAAGTACCGATGTCAAGTAATAATAGATCAAGATATGTGAGAAAAGACAAAGACAAATGAAAAAAAATTAGAGAAAAGGGAAACTGAGCAAACGAAAGATTGACTTCCTTATTAGAATTCGATTGTCACGAACCAATTTCTCCCACCGTGAACTGTCGTGACGGCGCATAGTTTCTACGACTAGGTAAGCCTATTATTGCAGAAACGAAAGAAAATATAAATATAAAAGCCAATAGATGAAATTAATACGCAGAAATAGTGCCACTCGGCATATACAATGATCTTCACCCCCAAAACCTGGAATATCGCTAGTCACAAGCTTCTAAGAGTCTCTACTGCTCTATACAATTTTTGAAGAAAACTAGGGGAAAATTCTACACAAGGGGGTAGAAGGGGAGTCCGAGGGCCGTGGACGCGAGCATGTGTACCTTGAAGTCTCCTAAAGCAGCAATTACACACTATACTCGAGGCTGATAGCTCGTACCTGGATCTGCACCCGGAAAACATGTGCAGGAAATAGCATGAGTACACCACAATGGTAACCAGTAAGTGCCAAGACTAACCTCGGTCGAGTAGTGACAAGGTCAGGTCAGGGCCCTATTGGTAAAAATATAACGAAATAAGACAAGAAGAAATATCGCAGTAAATTAATTACAGAATATCAACAGGAATAGAAATCAATGATAGTCTACAACTCAGAACACAGTAATAACATAAGGGGATCTCCCAGGATACCGACCCATAGTCTCAAAGTAAATATGCTGTGCAAGGGGATCTCGCAAAATACGTCCGTAGTTCCAAAATAAATATGCAGTATATAGGGATCTCCCGCAATACATCCGTAATCCCAAAGTAAATATGCAGTACAGGGGGATCTCCCGAAATACGTCCGTAGTCCCAAAGTAAATATGCAGTGTAGGGGAATCTTTCAGAATGCATTCCGTAGTCTTAAAATAAATATGCAGCTCAACCAATAAACACAATAGTTACGGCAATGAAATCTACAGTTTAGGGTAAGTTCAAACCAAGAAAACAGGAGTTTCACTAACATGCTGTACAGAGTTCAAATAGATAGTCAAAACACGTAGGCATGCTTTCCTAATCTAACAAGGTAATTACATATGCTAGTGTAGTTCAAGCAAGGAAAAAAAGGTTATGATTTAGTGAAAAATGATGTTTTACAAAAATATCCCGTGTACGTACTCGTCACCTCCCATAAACGGCGCTCAGATATCAAACAATACCAAAATCCTAAGGGAAAGTTCCCCCACACAAGGTTAGGAAAGCCACTTACCTCGAACTAAGCTCAAGTAAAACAGAAACCACGCTCTTGCCACGAGTATCAAACTCTGAATGGCCCAAAATCTAATCAAATCAATTACATAACGTAAATCTAGCTACAAGTACTACTTTAGCTAATGAATTTGAAGCTAAGGCAAGAAAATAGGAAAATGCCCAAAAAGCCTCCCGTGCCCACGTCTCGGATTCAGGTAAAAAATTACCAATTAAGAACACCCATTCACTCAAGAGATAACACGTACAAAAATAATCTAAATCCGATGTCTAAATCCAATTCAAAACTCAGAAATTCGATTGGGGAACTTTTCCCCCATTTTCCCAACTTTTCAATCCAAATCCGAAATTAAATGGAGAAAACGACTATAGATTAATGAAATACAACCAAAAACAAGTTAGGAATCATTACCCCAAAATTTTCTCTGAAAATCCCTCAAGAAATCGCCTTCTCTCGAGCTCCAAAATAAAAAATTGTGTGAAATGAACAACAACCCTCGATTCTGCCCCTTTTCTGCCCAGCGATCTTCGCACCTGCGGGCTATGCGCGCACCTGCATAAAATCCCTCGCAGGTGTGGATTTGACTTAAGGGGGCTAGGTCTACATATGCGACAAGGGGCCGCACCTGCGCGTGTGCGCCTGCGGAACATTGTCCGCTCCTGCGGACTTCCTCTGTGCATGCATGTTCGTGAGCGCATCTACAGGAATCACAGATGTAGAAATTCCTTGCACCTGCGATCCTTGTCCTTCCTTCCCAAATATGCATCTTCACCTGGTCTACCGCACGTGCGAGTCTGTACCTGCATTCTCCCCTCCGCAGGTGCGAAACACCAGAACTAGCAAAAACTCAGCAACTTTCCTAAGTCCAAAATTCACCCGTTAAGCATCCGAAACACACCCAAGGCCCCCGGAACCTCAACCAAACATACCAACCAATCATAAAACACCACACGAACTTAGTCGATCCTTCAAACCACATTGAACGATGTCAAAACACAAAGTATGCTTGGATTCAACCTAAGGAACTTTAAATTTTCCAAATTCTACAAATGACGTCGAAACATATCAAACCTCGTCCGAATGACTTCAAATTTTACACACAAGTCAAAAATGACACTATGAACCTACTCCCACTTCCGTAATTCCATTCCGCGCTCGATACCAAAATTTCCACTGCCGACCAAAATTGCAAAAATTCTAACTTTTGCCAATTCAAGCCTATATCTACTACGGACCTCAAAATCACGTTACAAACGCGCTCCTAAGTCCAAAATCACCTATCGGAGCTAATGGTACCATAAAAATTCAAATCCACGGTATTTACACACAAGTCGACATCCGTTTGACTTTTCCAACTTAAACTCCCAAATAAGAGACTAAGTGTCACAATTCATTTCAAAAGCCAACACGAGCCCTCTCAACAACCCAAAATAGCAGAATCAGATAATAGGGGATCGAGGCTCTAACTCTCAAAATGACCGGTCGAGTAATTACATCCTCCCCCTCTTAAAACAATCGTTTGTCCTTGTATGAGTATAAAGACATACCTGAAGCTATGAAAAAATGAGGGTAACGGCTGCGCATATCCCGCTCGATCTCCCAAGTCGCCTCCTCGACCAGCTAACCCCTCCACCGGACCTTTACAGAAGCAATGTTCTTTGACCTTAGATTTCTGACCTGCCTGTCCAAAATAGCTACTATCTCCTTAATATAAAATAGATCCTTGTCCAACTGGACTGAGCTGGAATCCAATACATGAGTCGGATAACCGTGATACTTCCGGAGCATAGAAACGTGGAATACCGGATGAATTCCTGCTAGGTTGGGAGGTAAGGCAAGCTCATAAGTAACCTCCCCAACACGTTGCAATATCTCAAAAGGACAAATGTACCTCGGGCTCAGATTACCCTTCTTCCCAAATCTCATGACGCCCTTCTTAGGCGATACCCTAAGCAAGACCCGCTCTTCAACCATGAATGCTAAATCGTGAACCTTCTGATCCGCATAACTCTTTTGTCTGGACTCGGTTGTGCGAAGTCTATCCTGAATCACCTTTACCTTATTCAAGGCATGCTGGACCAAGTCTGTACCCAACAGTTGGGCCTCACCCGACTTAAACCAACCCATTAGGGGCCGACACCGCCTACCATACAGAGCCTCATACAGTGCCATCTGAATGCTGGACTGATAACTGTTGTTGTAGGCAAACTCCGCAAATGGAACTCCATCACACAAGCACAGAGCATATCCTCAAGAATCTGAATCGTGCGCTCAGACTTCCCGTCCTTCTAAGGGT
Organism: Nicotiana knightiana; assembly: GCA_005239525.1. NCBI lineage: Eukaryota > Viridiplantae > Streptophyta > Magnoliopsida > Solanales > Solanaceae > Nicotiana > Nicotiana knightiana. Next base: position 16,178 of record ML370196.1, read on the forward strand.
GAAAGGTTGTGCTCGGCTCCACCCTAGTACCCAACTCCTATTGTAAGGCTCTCCAGAACCGTGATGTGAACTGAGTACCTCTGTCTGAAATGATGGAAATGGGGACACCATGAAGGCGGACAATGTCTCTGATATAAATCTCCACCAATCTCTCTGAAGAGTAAGAAATCATCACTGGGACGAAATGAGCTGACTTGGTCAACCGATCCAGGATCACCCAAATATCATCGAACTTTCTCAAAGTCCGTGGGAGTCCAACTACAAAATCTATGGTGATCCGCTCCCACGTCCATTCTGGGATCTCTAACCTCTGAAGCAAGCCACCCGGTCTCTAATGCTCATACTTGACATGCTGACAGTTGAGACACCTAGCCACAAACCCAAGTATATCCTTCTTCATCCTTCTCCACCAATAGTGCTGTCTCAAATCCTGGTACATCTTCGTGGAACCCGGATGGATGGAATACCGCGAGCTGTGGGTTCCTCAAGAATCAATTCCCGAAGCCCTTCCACATTGGGCACACATATCCAGCCCTGCATTCTCATCATGCCATCATCACCAATAGTCACATCTCTAGCATCACCTCGTCGAACCCTGTCCTGAAGGACTAAAAGGTGGGGATCATCATACTAGCGCTCTCTGATGCAGTCATAAAGAGAAGACCGAGTGACCACACAAGCCAATACTCGACTCAGCTATGAACATCCAATGCTAAGGGCTTCTCTACTGCCGGAAGATATGCCAAACTCCCCAAACTCTCTGCCCGGAGACTCAAGGCGTCAGCAATTACATTGGCCTTCTCCGGGTGGTACAATATAGTGATATCATAGTCCTTAAGTAGATCCAACCACCTCCACTGACACAAATTAAGGTCCTTTTGCTTGAACATGTGCTGCAAACTCCGGTGATCAGTGTAGATCTAACAAGGAACACCGTACAAATAATGACGCCAGATCTTCAAGGCGTGAACAACGGATGCTAACTCAAGATCATGGACATGATAATTTTTCTCATGCACCTTCAACTGTCTAGACGCATAGGCAATCACCCTACTGTCATGCATCAACACCACTCCAAGACCAATCCTCGAGGCATAAAGATAGACAGTATAAGATCCTAAACCTATAGGCATTACCAATACTGGGGCTGTAGTTAAAGCTGCCTTGAGCTTCTGAAATCTCTCCTCACACTCCTCAGTCCACCTGAACGAAGCACCCTTCTGGGTCAGCGTAGTTATAGGTGCTGCAACAGATGAAAACCCCTCTACAAAGCGACAGTAATATTCTGCCAAAACAAGGAAACTGCGGATCTCCGTAGCTGATGATGGTCTAGGCTAACTCTGCACTGCCTCCACTTTCTTCAGATCTACCTTGATCCCATCATAAGAAAATATGTGGCCCAAGAATGCCACTGAATCAAGCCATAATTCACACTTAGAAAATTTTGCATACAATCTCTTCTCCTTCAAAGTCTGAAGCACAGTCCTCAGGTTCTTCTCATGATCTTCCCGAGACCGGGAATATACCAGAATGTCGTCAATGAATACAATGATGAAGGAATCAAGATAAGGTCGGAACACCCTATGCATAAAGGTTGCTGGGCATTGGTTATAGCCCAAGAGCCATGGCAAGAAACTCATAATGACCATATCTGGTCCTAAAAGCAGTCTTCGGGATATCCAGCTCCCAAATCTTCAACTGATGATAGCCAAAACGCAATTCATTCTTGAAAAACATCCTGGCCCCCTGTAATTGATCAAATAAATCATCAACAAGGCAAATGATACATGTTCTTGACTGTAACCTTGTTCAACTGGCAATAATCAATGCACATATGCATAGAACCATCCTTTTTCTTTACAAACAAGATGGGAGCACCCCAAGGTGACACACTGGGTCTAATGAAACCCTTATCAAGCAGCTCCTGCAACTGCTCCTTTAACTCCTTCAACTTAGGAGGATCCATACAGTAAAGAGGAATAGATATGGGTTGAGTGTCCAGCAACAGATCAATGCCAAAATAAATATCTCTGTCGGGCGGCATGCCCGGAAGATCAGCTGGAAACACATCAGGAAAGTCCCTCACTACTGGAACTGACTCAACTGTAAGGGTATCAATATTGACATTTCTCACATAGGCCAAATACGCATCACACCCCTTCTCCACTATTCGCTGAGCTTTAAGAAATGAAATGACACTGTGGGGAGTATACTCTAAGGTACCTCTCTACTCTAATCGCGGTAAGCCTGGCATAGCCAGCGTCAGGGTCTTAGCATGACAATCAAGAATAACATAAAGGGGTGACAACCAGTCCATGCCCAAGATAACATCAAAATCTACCATACTGAGCAATAATAAATTGGCTCTGGTCTCAAAGCCACTAAGAGCAATCAAACACGACCGATATACGCAGTCCACAACAAGAGAATCTCCCACATTAGTAGATACATAAATAGGGGAACTCAAAGAATCCTGAGATACCCCAAGATGTGGGGCAAAATAAGAAGACACATATGAATACGTAAATCCTGGATCAAATAATACCGATGCATCTCTATGATGGACGGGGACAATACTTGTGATGACAGAATTTGAAGCAACTACCTCTGAACAGGATGGAAGGTCATAATACCTGGCTTGGCCTCCCCCTCTAGGGTGACCTCGAATTCCACCTCGAGCTGCCTGAGTAGGTGGGGTGGTAGTTGGGGCTGGAAGAATGGCCGGAGGACTCGGTGGAGCACATGGTAGCTAAGAAGTCTATGGAGGTGAACCCCTTATGTATCTGGGTCAATCCCTAACCATATGACGAGTATCACCAAACTCGAAACAAACCCTCAGAGGACGCGGTGGCTGAGACTGACTCGGACCTGGCCTACTGGACTGGCCGGTAATAGCACCTCGAGCAGGAGGCACACTAGGTACTGGCGGTGCATAATAGGGCTCCTGAGGTCTAGGAGGAGCTGGAACACCGCTGGCTGCTGGAAGATCTGAATGAACAAGCGATTTACAAAACCCCTACCGTGGCGTGCTACTAGCGCACGACCTGCTGAAAAATGGCCAGTCTCTCGAGACCTCTCTTGGACTCTCTATCACGGGCTAACATGCCCTCCACTCTCCTAGAAATACTCATGGCCTGCTGATAAGTGATATCCATCTCTAACTCCCTGGCCATACTGGTCCGAATACTAGGGTGGAGCCCCACAATGAAACGACGAACCCTCTCTCTGACTGTAGCAACCAAAGTCGGTGCATGTCGAGCCAACTCATTGAAACGAGCTGCATAATCCAACATAGTCATAGCACCCTGGCGTAGCTACTCAAACTCTGTGCGCCAAGCATCCATGAGTCTCTGAGGGACATACTCACGTAAAAACATATTTGAGAACTAAGTCCAAGTGAGTGAGGCTGCCTCGTCCGGACTACTCAGCTTATAGGCACTCCACCACTAATATGCCACTCCCCTCAACTGGAAAGTGGTGAAAGAAACCCCATTCGTCTCCATTATTTAATAGTACGGAGGATACGATGACATACCTCAAGAAAACCTAGAGCATCATCTGAAGCTAGTCCGATGAAAGTGGGTAGATGGTACTTCTTGTACCTCTCAAGTTTGAGCTGCTCTGCCTCAGAAGCAGCTACCCTAGTCTCATGCTGAACCTGAGCCACTGGGGGCATAGGAATAACCTCTAGGGCCTGATCAACCTGGACCCTCTGCTCAGGAGTACGAGCTGTGGGAGTCTGTGCCCCTCCCTCGGCTTGAGATGTGGCGGGAGCTATCGGAATCAGACCCACCTGAGCCAAAGTGCTAAACATGCTCATGAACTGAGCCATAGTCTACTAGAGGGTTGGAGCAACAATAGGAACCTCCGGTGTCGGCCCTCCAACTGGAGCTGCCAGGGGCTCCTTTGTCGTAGCTCATGGTGGTGATCTGGTTGCACCGCGTGGTCGTCATCTACCCCGACCCCGACCCCGACCTCTGGCAGGCTCTGGTAAGGGGCTCGGGTGCCTGATCGTCAGTCTTCCCGGTATGGGTCCTCACCATTTTTGAGAAATAATAGAATAGAAAATTTTAGAATTTTTTTGATGTCAATAACTCGCACGACAAGGAAATCAAGAAGTATGATTGTTCTTAACAGTTCTATAGCCTCCCGAAGATAAGTACGGACGTCTCCACACCGATCCACGAGACTCTAACAAACCAGCTTGTGACTCACGACTCCTATGAACCTAGAGCTCTGATACCAACTTGTCACGACCCAATTTCTCCCACCGTAAACTGTCGTGACGGCACCTAGTCTCTACGACTAGGTAAACCTATTATTGTAGAAACAAAAGAAAACATAAAGATAAAAGCCAACAGATGAAATTAATACGCAAAAATAGTGCCAATCGGCATAAACAATGATCATCACTCCAAAAACCAGCAATGTCGCCACTCACAAGCTTCTAAGAGTCTCTACTGCTCTATACATAAATGTTTGAATAAAAGCAGGGGAAAATTCTACACAAGGGGGTAGAAGGGGACTCCGAGATCTGCAGACGCGAGCAGATGTGCCTTGAAGTCTCCTAAAGAAGCAACCACATACTAGACTTGAGGCTGATAGCTCGTAACTGGATCTATACACGAAAAACATGTGCAGGAAAGGGCATGCGTACACCACAATGTACCTAGTAAGTCCCAAGCCTAACCTCGGTCTAGTAGTGACAAGGTCAGGTCATGGCCCTACTAGTAAAAATATAACAAAATAAGACAGGAAGAAATATCAAAGTAAAATAATTACAGGATATCAACAGTAATAGAAATCAATGATAGTCTACAGCTTAGAACACAATAATAGCAACATGGGGATCTCCTGGGATACCGTCCCGTAGTCTCAAAGTAAATATGCAGTGCATGGGAATCTATCGGAATACGTCCGTAGTCCCAACATAAATATGCAGTACATGGGGATCTCCCGAAATACGTCCGTAGTCCCAAAGTAAATATGCAGTACAGGGGATCTCTCGTAATACGTCCGTAGTCCCAAAGTAAATATGCAGTATAGGGGATCTCCCGGAATACATCTGTAGTCCTATAGTAAATATGCAATACTGTTTGATCTACCAGAATGCGCTCCGTAGTCCCAAAATAAATATGCAGCTCAACCAATAAACACAATAGTTACGGAAATGAAATCTACAGTTTAGGCTAAGTTCAAACCGAGAAAATAGGAGTTTCACTAACATGCTGTACAGAGTTCAAATAGACAGGAAAACACGTAGGCATGCTTTCCTAATCTAAACAAGGTAACTACATATGCTAGTGTAGTTCAAACAAGGAAAAACATGTTATGATTTAGTGAAAAATGGAGTTTTACAACAAATAGCCCATGTACGTACTCATCAACTTACGTACATGGAGCCCATATATCAAACAATACCAAAATCCTAAGGGGAAATTCCCCACACAGGGTTAGGCAAGTCACATACCTCGAACCAAGCTCAAACCAACCCGAAACCACGCTCTTTCCACGAGTATCCGACTCCGAATGACCTAAAAATCAATTACATAACATAAATATAGCTACAAGTAACTATTTTAGCTAATGAATTCGAAGCTAAGGAAAGAAAATAGGAAAACACCCAAAACGCCTCCCCGGGCCCACCTCTCAGATTCGGATAAAAATTACCAATCAAGAACCCATTCACTCACGAGATCACTCGTACAAAAAACATCTAAATCCGATGTTTAAATATCATTCAAAACTCAGAAACTCGATTGGGGAACTTTTCCCCCATTTTCCCAACTTTTCAATCCAAATCTAAAATTAAACGGAAAAACCTCTATAGATTAATGAAACACAACAAAAAATAAGTTAGGAATTGTTAACCCAAAGTTTTCTCTGAAAATCCCTCAAGAAATCGCCTTCTGCCGAGCTCAAAAATCAAAAATTGTGTGAAACGAACAATAACCCTCGATTCTGTCCAGCGATCTTCGCACCTGCGGGCTATGGGTAGCACCTGCGATGCCGTACCTGCAGAAAATCCCTCGTAGGTGCCAATATGACTTAAGGGGGCTGGGTCCACATCTATGACAAGGGGGACGCACCTGCGCATGCGTGCCTACAAAACATTGTCCTCTCCTGCGGACTTCCTCTGCGCCTGCGAGTCCCTGGGCGCATCTGCGGGCATCGTAGATGCGGAAATTCCTCGCACCTGCTACCCCTATCCTTCCTCCCCAAATCCGCTTCTGCACCTGGTCTTCCGGACGTACGAGTCTGCACCTGCGGTCTCCCCTCCGCAGGTGCGAAACACCAGAACCAACAAAAACTTAGCAACTTTCCTAAGTCCAAAATTCACCCGTTAAGCATCCGAAACACACCCGAGGCCCCCAGGACCTCAACCAAATATACCAAAAAATCCTAAAATACCACACGAACTTAGTCAAGCCTTCAAACCACATTGAACAACATCAAAAACATGAATTATGCACGGATTCAAGCCTAAGGAACTTTGAATTTTCCAAATTTTACAAACTACATCGAAACATATCAAACCTCGTCTGAATGACTTCAAATTTTACGCACAAGTTAAAAATGAAACTATGAACGTACTCCCACTTTCGGAATTCTATTTTGGGCTTGATATCAAAATTTTCATTGCCGACCAAAATTGCCAAAATTTCAACTTTCGCCAATTCAAGTATAAATCTACTACAGACCTCCAAATCATGTTCTGGACGCGCTCCTAAGTCCAAAATCACCTATTGGAGCTAACAGACCATTAAAATTCAAATCCGAGTTCTTTACACACAAGTCGACATCCGGTCAACTTTTCCAACTTAAACTCCCAAATAAGAGACTAAGTGTCTCAATTCATTTCATAAGCCAACACGAACCCCCCGACAACCCGAAATAGTAGAATAATATATGGGGAAAGCAAATAATAGGGAATCGGGGATATAACTCTCAAAACTATCGATCGGGTCATTACACTGACTCGAACCTAAGCCTAAACATAAGAATAACTTTAAGAAACTAATTCCCAACAAGGGCACCTTTCTCTAGTTTGATATTGGGGGTGGCATCATGTACATTTAATCAATATTCTGAAAATTTTCAACATATATTGTCAAAATTCTTTCCTAACTTGTGGGTAGCATGGAACCCCCAACTCTTAAGGTGGATCCACCAGTGCTCGGGTGAGTTGAGTTTAAGAAACGCTACATACCATTTCAGACTTAGGAATTGCTGGTTTTTAGCTGTTACTGATGTCTGGTGCTTTGTGCTTCACAGTCGCAAAGCTTCTCTCATGATCGCGAAGGGAAATTGGGGTTGGAGTGGGTTTATTCTTTGTGAACACGACAAGATTTCCGCGAATGCGAAGCTTTATGGGGACATGGGGGGAGGCTGGGTTGTTACTCTTCGCGAATGCGGATGTTGGCTCGCGAACACGAATGTAGGGAGGGATAAGCCTTCACGGACGTGAATGGTACCTCGGTCCATTTGGCAAGTGTTCTTAGCGAACGCGTCTGGTGCTTCACAAATGCATCAGGTGCTTCGCGAACGTGAAAAACACTTGACGCCCAGGTATTAAAACATCTAAAAGTCGGGAGTTTCACTACTTTTCACCATTTTGAAGATTGAGTTCTTCCTAGAGGCGATTTTGAAGAGATTTTTCATCCCAACTTCATTGGTTAGTAAATTTTAACTTATTTTATTACATTTTAATAAACACTCACTGATTTTAACCTTTAATCTAAGATTTTTCATGGTAGAAATTAGGAATTTGGGTAGAATTGGAGATTTTGTAAAATTGATATTTAGACCTCAAATTGAGGTCAAATTTTGAAATAAATCACATAACCGGGCTCTGAGGTCAATGGTAATAGGGTTTTGGTCCGAATCTTAGATTTTTGCCAGTAGGCCCGCAGTTGACTTTTATTTACTTTTTCCAAAATCATTGAAGATTGAATATTTTTCACTCGCAGGTAGTTTCTAAAGCCTATTTTGAATTATTTGAACTATATTTGGCTAGATTTGATTAGTTTAGAGGCTAATTGTAAGGGAAAATCCGCGGTTGAGCATTGATTTGGTTGCAGAGTTAGGTAGTTGTCATGGTTAACCTTGACTTGAGGGAATCAGGACTAATTGGTCTATTTGGTACATGAATTTTGTGAGGGGATGGCGTATATGTAAGGTGACAAGTATATATGCGCAGTTATTTAGTTAAAACAAGCGGTGGGAATTTCTTTATCGCATTTTGTTGATTCATTGACTATGCTTTCTATGTCGTAGATAGATTATTACTTATTTATTTATTTGCCTTCATATCTATTATTTATTTTGAAGTTGGAGATACTTTTTGTCACGACCCAAAATCCTAATTGAGGTCATCATGGCACCCAACAGCGCGGTCAAGCAAGCCGACTCTTAATTTACTAAAGGTTCCTTCTTATTAGTTTAAACACTTTAAAATATGCTCAGTTCTTAAAAAGTTAAAACATGGTTTGACAAGGAAATTTAGCCAGTTTTAATCAAAACAGTCATGATAAGGAATGAGACAATATGTATATATACATGCCCATAAACCAAAATAACAACTACGTGTGTACCAGGAACTAGTGTCACAAGTCATACGGGCATACTAATAGAATATACAAAATATAGTATACAATACCACTGTCTGAAAGGAATAGACGGGAAATAAGCAAAAGAAAACTCCAAGGTGCCGCCAAGGATCGTCAGGAGAAGCAGCTCACCGTGAAGTCGGGTCCAACTGAGATCAGAATCGAGATCCGGTCTGATAACCAGATGCACCAGCCTCAGAACCTGTACAATTAAGTACAGAAGTGCAGCGTGAGTACATAAAAAAATATGTACCCAGTGAGTATCCCGCCTAACCTCGAAGAGGTGGTGACGATAGGTAGACGTGATACTTACTATGGTCAACATTTCTAAACAATATGATTTAATAGGAAGTAGGCAGGCATAACAGTCATAGAAATCACAAAGAGATAAATCATCAAGTATAGTTGTGTTTACCCTTGCATGTCAAGCTTCACTAGCACATAATGTACTAAATTCCCTTATTAACATGAACCAGTTTGTACAATTTTAACAATTCCCAGTAAATCATACAACACATAATAGGCCGGACACGTACGGCCGAAATGTCGCGAAAAATAAATGTGCACTGCCGAGGGTCGAACGACTCGAACCATAGATGCATCTATTACCTCGCTCGCAAATCGATCATGCGACGCAATTGTCATAATAGTAGGGCTATTCAGCTCACGAATCATACATGTGACGCGGTGCCGCATACATACATAAAATTATCAATTTTTAGGGAATTATCAGAGATTATTCCTTAAGGTAAGAACCTAAGCAATATATCATGGACCACAACTTCCTAATATTCTCATGCCAAATCAAGGATAATAAGCAATTCAAGATTCGTTTAGGAATACATGTAAGGGACATATAAACATGCTCGTGAGTCCTAGAACTACCCAACATAACATAGTAGTAGCTATGCACGGACTCTCGTCACTTCGTGCATGCGTAGCCCCCGCAAATAAGGAAATTCAATTATTTATAATCACCTATGGGGACAATTCCCACTTACAAGGTTAGAAAGGAGACTCACTTCGTGTCGAACCTACTCCCCAGACCAAGAACGCGCCCGAAACTCCAAACTCTACATCTGAGGACTCGAAACTAGCCAAATGTCATACAAATTCATTAATTTATGCTCAAAATATGGAAATTCTCCTACTCATTTAGTAAATTTCCCATTCTTGAAGAAATTCTAAAATCCAACCCCGGGCCCATATGCTCGGATTCCAAACATTCTCGAAAGAAACACTCACCCATAGCCTAAGGATCATTAATATATTATTTCTACATGATTTCATAGCTAATTAACGAGTAAATTCTCAAATTATCGAAAGCCCTAGGTTACTACCCCATTCTTGAATTTCCACTAATTTAGGTAGTTAATTAAGCTAGTATTCCATGCATGAAGCTAATATTAGAGTAAAATTTACTTACCTCCAATAACCAGGTCATTTGCCCCTCTAAAATGGTGGAACTCGCGCCAAGGAAGAAGAAGAAGAAGATAAGGGAAATGAGTTAATTCCCGTGTATAAAAACACATTGTCTGAACAACGTTTCCACACCTGCGGCTCGAGGACCGCACCTGCGAGCAAAGGCCCGCACCTGCGGATCGAGGACCGCAACTGCGAGCAAAGGCTCGCCCCTCCGGAAATGGACTAGGGAGCCTGGGCCAGCACTTGCGGAGTGGAGACTGCACTTGCTGCTCCGCTCCTGTGGAATATTGTCCGCACCGGCGAGAATTGGCCTGACCACTGGGGGTCGCACCTGCGAGGCTGAGACCGCAGGAGCTGTCCCGCACCTGCGGTCATACCAGAACAGGTGCACCAGCAGCTAATGTAGCTGATTTTTGGCCTCGTGTGGTGTCCGGGAGGCACCTGGGCCCACCCGAGCCCCCGTCCAAAAATACCAACGAGTCCCAAATCGTAATACGGACTCTCCCTAACCTTCAGAACGCCCAAACCACGCTAAAACTCAAAATAACACCTCAAAACCCCTAGAACCAAACTTAGGAACTTTAAGTTTTCTAGACTTCGCTAACAACGCGCTGAAACGACCTACACTACTCGTAATGACACCAAATTTTGCAGGCAGGTTATAAATGACATAACGAAACTATTCCCGATCTCAAAATTCTGTTCGGAGCTCGATATCGCAAAAACACGTCCCAAACCATAATAGGAACTTCAGGAACCCTTATTTCAATATTGGGCGCCGAAATGCTCCCGGGTCATCAGAAACCCATTCCGAACATATGCCCAGGTCCGGAATCATCATACGAAGCTACCGGAATCATCGAAACTCGATTCCGAGGTCGTTTACCGAAGTCAAACTTGGCCTTAAAGGCCAACCTTAAGGAACCAAATGTTCCTATAGTACTCTAAACACCTCTGAATCCCGAACCACCAGTCTACGCAAGTCATAAATCATAATAAGACTCTATGGGAAGTTTTATTAAGGGGAACGGGGTCCGATAACGCAAAACGATCGGTCGGGTCGTTACATTCTCCACCTCTTAAACAAACGTTCATCCTCGAACGGGTCTAGAATCATACCTGGAGTGCTGAATAAGTGTGGATATCTGCACCGCATGTCCTCCTCGGACTCCCAGGTCGCCTCCTCGACTAGTTGGCCCCTCCACTGGACCTTTACAGCAGTAACTCTCTTGGACCTCAACTGGCTGTCCTGTCTATCAAAAATAGCAACTGGCTCCTCCTCGTAGCCCAACCTCTCATCGAACTGAGTAGTGCTGAAATCAACCACGTGTAAGAAATCGGCGTGGTACTTCCAGAGCATGGATACATGAAAAACTGGATGAACTCCTGATAAACTGGGAGGTAAGGCCAGCACATAAGCAACCTCCCCAACTTGCCTTAACACTTCTAAGGGACCTATAAACCTTGGGCTCAGCTTGCCCTTCTTCCCAAACCTCATAATACCCTTCATAGGTGAGACTTTCAATAGGACCCTATCTCCCTCCATAAATGATACATCACGTGCCCTCTGATCTGCGTAACTCTTTTGTCTGGACTGTGCTGTGCGGAGCCTCTCTTGAATCAACTTCACTTTATCCAAAGCATCCCTCACCATGTCGGTGCCATATAACTTAGCCTCGCCAGGATCAAACCACCCGATAGGAGAACGACATCGCAGACCATCCATATCCTCAACTGGGGCCATCTCAATGATGGACTGGTAACCATTATTGTAAGCAAACTTAGCCAAAGGCAAGAACTTGTCCGACTGACCTCCGAAGTCAATCATACATGCCCTGAGCATGTACTCCAATATCTGAACTGCACGCTCCGACTGACCATTAGTATGAGGATGAAATGTTGTGCTGAGACCTATCTGGGTACCCATCTCACTATGTAATGCTCTCCAGAAGTGTGAGGTGAACTGAGGACCTCAATATGATATAGTGGACACCGACACACCATGCAACCGGACTATCTCTCGAATGTAGATCTAGGCCAACCTCTCAGAAGTATAAGTAGTAGCTACTGGAATGAAATGCGCCGATTTGGTCAATCTATCCACAATGACCCAAACCGCGTCAAACTTTCGCAAAGTTCGTGGCAACCCAACCACGAAGTCCATAGTGATGCTTTCCCATTCCCACTCAGGAATAGGCATCTGCTAAAGTAGGCCTCCTGTCCTCTGGTGCTCATACTTCACCTGCTGGCAATTAAGACACCTGGCCACATACTCCACAATGTCCTTCTTCATTTGCCTCCACCAGTAATGCTGCTTCAAATCACGATACATCTTCGTAGCACCAGGATGAACAGAATACCGAGAACTGTGTGCCTCCTCTAGAATCCTCTCCCTCAGGCCATCAACCTTAGGAACACATAAGCGGACCTGAAGTAAGAACACCATCCTCGCCAATAATAATCTCCTTGGACCTGCCCTGAAGCACTGTCTCTCGTAGCTCAGCCAAACACAAATCATCATACTTCCGAGCCTTAATCTCCTCCAATAATGAAGACTGAGCAACCACATGTGTAAGAACTCGACGAGGCTCCGAAAGGTCTAATCTCACCAGGCGATTAGCCAAGGAATGAATGTCTAAGGCTAGAGGTCTCTCCTCTGCTGCAATATAAGCCTAGCTACCCATACTCTCCGCCGTCCTACTCAAAGCATCTGCTACCACGTTTGCCTTGACCGGGTGATAAATAATGGTGATATCATAATCCTTCAACAACTCAAGCCACCTGCGTTGCCTCAAATTAAGACCCTTCTGCTTGAACAAGTGATGCAAGCTACGGTTGTCTGTATAAACCTCACAGGGTACTCTATACAAGTAGTGCCTCCAAATCTTAAGAGCATGAACACTCGCCGCCAACTCCAAATCGTGCACAGGGTAATTCTTCTCATGAACCTTCCACTGGTGCGAAGCATAAGAAATAACTCTCCCCTCCTGAATCAATATACACCCCAAGACAATGCATGAAGAGTCGCAATATACTGTATACATCCCAGAATCGGAAGGCAATGGTGCTGAGGTCAATGTTGTCTTGAGCTTCTGAAAGCTCTCCTCACACTCGTCAGACCATCGAAACGGGGCATTCTTCTGAGTCAATATAGTCAATGGAGTTGCAATAGAAGAGAACCCCTCCACAAATCAACGATAATAGCCTGCTAGGCCCAAGAAGCTCCTGATCTCTATAGCTGAAGTTGGACGCGAAAAACTCTGAACCACCTCAACCTTCTGAGGATCAACCTTAATTCCCTCTCCGGATACCACATGCCCCAAAAATGCCACAGAATCCAACCAAAACTCACACTTGGAGAACTTATCATATAGCTTCCGTTCTCGCAAAGTCTGGAGCACAACTCTCAAATGTTGATCGCGCTCCCCAGACTACGTGAGTAAATCAAAATGTCATCAATGAAGACACTGAAAAAGGAATCAATATACGATCTGAACACCCTATTCATGAAGTCCATGAATTCCGCTGGAGCATTAGTCAAACCAAAGGACATCACCAGGAACTCATAATGGCCATATCTCATATGAAAAGTAGTTTTCGGAACATCTGAAGCCCGAATCCTCAACTGATGATACCTCGATCTCAAATCAATCTTAGAAAACACACGAGCACCTTGCAACTGGTCAAACAAATCATCGATGCGCAGCAAAGGATACTTGTTCTTAATGGTAACTTTGTTCTACTGTTTGTAATCAATACACATCCCCATAGACCCATCCTTCTTCTTTACAAATAGAAGTGGAGCACCCTACAGCGATACACTCGGTCTGATGAACTCTTTAGCTAACAACTCCTCAAGCTGCTCCTTCAACTCCTTCAACTCTTTCAGAGCCATACAGTACGGAGGAATAGATATAGGCTGGGTGCCTGAAGCTAAGTCAATGCAGAAATCAATATCACGATCCGGAGGCATGCCCGGAAGATCCGAAGGAAATACATCAGCAAACTCTCGAACCATTGGCACTGAATCAATTGTCGGAGACTCGGCGGTGGTATCCCGCACGTAAGCAAAATAGGCCAGACAACCCTCTCGACCATATGTCAAGCCTTCAATAATGAAATAACCTGGCTGACTGTACTAACTGAGGAACCTCTCCACTCCAGCCTAGGCGACTTGGGCATGGCTAGAGTAACTGTCTTGGCATGGCAATCTAGCACGACATGATAAGGAGATAGCCAATCCATGCCCAAAATAATATCGAAATCAACCATGTCGAGCAATAAGAGATCCGCTCGAGTCTCGAACCCACAAAAAGAAACCACAAAGGACCGACAAATTCGGTCTACAACCACATAATCTCCCACGAGAGTGGACACATAAATAGGAGAAACCAAAGACTCATGAGGGACATCCAGAAAATGAGCAAATAAGACTGAAACATAGGAATAAGTGGATCCTGGATAAAATAACACGGATGCCTCTCTACCACATACTGTAATAATACCTTTGATCACGGCGTCTGAGGCCACTGCATCTGATCTGGCCGGGATAGCATAAAATCTAGCTGGAGCACCGGAAGACTGAGCCCCACCAGAATGAACAGGAGATGGCTGACCTCCACTGGCATGAATAGGGGCTGGCAGAGCTCCCCATGCCTGGCCTCCATTTCTGGGACGACCTTTACTAGTCTGCCCTCCACCTCTGGGTGGACAAACCACCGGTGCTGGAAATATAGGCTGATAGCTCTACTAAATGGCCTTGCCCCGAAGCTTGGGACAAGTCCTCCTCATATGGCTCGTGTCCCCACACTTATAACATCTGGCTGGTAGCATGGCCTGCTGCCCTGAAGAAGGACCCTGGACAGCCAGGGGACCGTATGAACTCTCCGACATGGCAGTGAAGTAAGAAATAGAAGACCCCTGATGATCAGAATACCCGTATGAGGAACCCTGAATGGATGGGGGCGGTAGGAACTCTCTGGCATGGCGCTAAAATAGAACCTCACTGGAGCACCACGGGGAGGTGGCAGAGGAGCTGAATATGGAGGCCTGCTAGACTAGCCTCTACCAAACTGACCTCTACCCCTGGCTGGGGCACCTCTGAAATCTCCTGAAAATCTAGCCCTCTTATCCTGCTGACCCTGCTCTCTGCCTCTCGAGCGATAACCCTTAATCCTACGAGCAATCTCCACTACCAGCTAATATGGAGTCCCCATCTCCACCTCTCTGGCCATGTTGGCCCTAATACCTGAGTACAACCCTACTACAATTCTCCGCACTCTCTCAGCATCAGTAGGCAATATCATAAGGGCATGACAGGACAACTCAGAAAACCTAGACTCGTAATCTGTCACAGACAACTACCCCGCTCCAGCTGCTCAAACTGATATCGTAGCTCTTCCCTCTCAGAGGATGGAATATACCTGTCCAGGAACAACTGAGTGAACTGCTCCCAAGTGATGGCCACTTCTGCGGTGTCGCACCTACGGCACAAACTGCGTAGGTGCGATTACACCAGGTGCACCAAACTTCAACCAATCCAACAAAACTCCAAATGATCCGTTAACCATCCGAAATCAACCTGAGGCCCCCGGGACCTCAACCAAGTATACCAATAAGTCCTAAAACACCATGCAAACTAGTTGAGCCTTCAAATCACATCAAACTACGTTAAAAACATGAATCGCACTCCAATCCAAACTTAATGAACTTTGAAACTTCAAACTTGTACAACCGATGCCGAAACCTATCAAAACACGTGCGATTGACCTCAAATTTTGCACAAAAGTCATAATTGACATTACTAACCTACTCCAACTTCCGGAATCAGAATCGGACCCCGATATCAAAAAGTCCACTCCTAGTCAAACTTCTCAAAAATTAACTTTCGCCATTTCAAGTATAATTAGCTACGAGCCTCCTATTACAATCCGGACATGCTCCTCAGTCCAAAATCACCTAACGGAGCCAACAGATGCGACGAAACTCCATTCCAGAGTCGCCTTCACATAGGTCCAACTACGATCAAAATCCTAGAACTTAAGCTTCCATTTTAGGGACTAAGTGTCCCTAAATTACTCTGAAACCAAAAAGAAAACCTCCTGGCAAGTCACATAAGCGTAGAATGATACGGGGAAAGCAGTAAATAGGGGATCGGGGCTAATACTCTCAAAACGACCGCCTGAATCGTTACATCTTCCACTTCTTAGAACAACTGTTCATTCTCGAATGAGGAGACATACCTGAAGTGGTGAAAAGGTGAGGATAACGGTTTCACATATCCTGCTCGGTCTCCCAAGTCGCCTACTCAACCAGATGACCCCTTTACTGAACCTTCACGGAAGCAATGTTCTTTGACCTCAACTTTCGAATGTGCTTGTCCAAAATGGCCACCGACTCCTCAACATATGATTATCTTTGTCCAAATGGACTGAGCTAAAATCCAACAAATTAGACGGATCACCATGATAATTTCGGAGCATAGAAACATGAATTACTGGATGGACTCCTGCTTGCACAGCTTTCCCGTCTTCCTGAACCTCATAACAACCTTCATAGGTGGCACCCAGAGCAGGACGCTATCCAACCATGAATGCGACATCGCGAACCTTCCGATCCACATAGCTCTTCTGTCTAGGCTGGGCTGTGTGAAGTTGATCCTGAATTGCCTTAACCTTTTCCAAAGCATCCTGAACTACGTCTGTACCCAATAGTCTAGCTTCGCCCGGCTCAAACCAACCCACTGTAGACCGACACCGCCTACCATACAGATCCTCATACGGTGCCATCTGAATGCTCGACTGATAACTGTTGTTGTAGGCAAATTTCGCAAGTGGCAAGAACTGATCCCAAGAACCACCAAAATCCATCACACACACATAACATATCCTCCAGTATCTGAATAACGTGCTCAGACTGTTCGTCCATCTGAGGGTGAAATGTTGTGCTCAACTCAACCTGAGTACCTAACTCATGCTGTACGGCCCTCCAGAAAAGTGATGTAAACTTCATACCCGGATCAGAGATGATAGATACCGGCGCGCCATGAAGTCTGACAATCTTGCGGATATAAGCTCGAGCCAGTTGCTAAGAAGAATAAGTACTCATCACAGGAATGAAATGATCTGACTTGGTCAGCCTATCCAATATCACCCAAACTACATCAAACTTATGCTAAGTCCGTGGAAGCCCAACAACGAAATCCACAGTGATCAGCTCCCATTTCCACTCCAAAATCTCTAGCTTCTAAAGCAATCCATCAGGCCGCTGATGCTCATACTTCACCTACTGGCAATTTAGACACCGAGCTACATACTCCACGATGTCCTTCATTCTCTTCCACCAAAAATGCTGCATCAAGTCCTGATACATCTTTGCGACACCCGGATGAATGGAGTACCACAAATTGTGAGCCTCCCGGAGGATCAACTCACGCAATCCATCTAAAATGGGAACACATAGCCTACCCTGCATCTTCAAAGCACTATCATCTCCAATAGTGACCTACTTAGAATCATCGTGTTGAACCGTGTCCCTAAGAACAAGCAGATGGGGATCATCATACTGATGCTTCCTGATACGATCATAAAGAGAAGACTGAGAGACCATATAAGCCAACACTCAAATCGGCTCAGAAATATCCAATCTAACAAACTGGTTGGCCAAGTTCCAATGGCCTTTGTGATGCTGGTAGATATGCTAAGCTCCCCAAACACTCTGCCCGGCGACTTAAGGCATTGGCCACCTTATTGGCCTTCCCGGGATGGCACAAAATGGTGATATAATAATCCTTAAGCAGCTCCAACCACATCTGCTGACGAAAGTTAAGATCCTTCTATTTGAACAGATGCTGCAAACTCCATTGATTGGTGTAGATCTCACAAGGGACACCGTACAAATAGTGCCACCAAATCTTCAAGGCATGAACAATAGCTGTTAACTCAAGGTCGTGGAATGGATAGTTCTTTTCATGCACCTTCAGCTATTTGGACATGTAGGCAATCCCCTACTGTCCTTCATCAACACCGCGCCGAGATTAATCCGCGACTCATCACAATATACAATATAAGACCCCAAACCTGTAGGCAATACCAATACTGGGGATGTAGTCAAAGTTGTCTTGAGCTTTTGAAAGCTCTCATCACACTCTTCTGTCCACCTGAACAGGGAACCCTTATGGGTCAGCCTGGCCATAGGTGCTATGATAGATGAGAAGCCCTCCATAAATCGACGGTAATACCCTTCCAAACCAAGAAAAATCCGGATCTCCGTAGCCGAGGACGGTCTAGGACAACTCTAGGCTGATTCAACCTTCTTCGGATCTACCTTGATCTTGTCACTCGATTCTACATGACCCAAAAATGCTAGTGAGTCTATACAAAACTCACACTTTGAAAAATTTGCATATAACTTCTTTTCTCTCAAGGTCTAAAGCACAGCCCTCATGTGCTGCTCATGATCCCGAGTTCGGGAGTACACCAAAATGTCATCAATAAACACAATGACGAAATAGTCAAGATAGGATCGGAACACACTTTTCATTAAGTGCATGAATGCTACTGGGGCGTTGTTCAGCCCAAATGACATAACAAGGAACTCGTAGTGACCATACCAAGTCCTAAAAAGTAGTCTTTGAGATATCTGGCTCCCGAATCCACAACTGATGATACCTTGAACATACGTCAATCTTGGAAAACACTCTGGCACCCTGTAACAGATCAAATAGGTCATCAATACGGGGAAATGGATATTGTTCTTAATCGTAACTTTGTTCAACTGGCGATAATTGATGCGAGACTAAATTTCATAGTTTAACATGTGATATACCTTACATTTTATGCGCATTAATGATAAAATTACACTTGTTATGTGCTTAATGGAGTTTATTTCATGTGTAGGTGAAGTGGAGATGGAAACGGAGCTAAAAGGATGCAAATACGTCGAAAAATACGCGAAAGGAGACACCCGGGCGATAGCCGGGCGACAGAGCCAAACACACTGACCCTGCCTGGCGTACGCTAGGCGTTTGGGCTGAAACGCCAGCCCCACCTTGGCGTTAGCCAGACGTTTGGGCTGAAACGCCAGCCCTGGCCTGGCGTTAGCCAGGCGTTTGGGTCCAAACGCCAGGTCCCCAGTTCGGCCAGAAATCGAGTTTTGACGGGTTTAAGTGTTTTCTAATTGAAATAGAAGTCTCCTACACGGTTAGGGTTCACCCTAAACCTATAAATAGACTCCTAAAACACAACTACAAAGGGAGATTCACAGGGATACACAGAGATTCGAGTTTAGAGTGAATCGAAGGCAAAACATCAATTTGTACATATTTTCTTCCTTACTTTGTAGTTTAATTATGCTAGTTGTTTTAGATTTTATTCTTATGAATTTGTTTAGCTAATTTCTTGTGGAACCCGTTGGGGAATAAACTTATTGTGATATTAATATAGCTTTGATTGGTTGATTAAACTCTATTTGTTCAACTACGTTCTTGTTGTAGTTGATTGAAGGGCCCTCAATTAGCTGTGCCTATTTATTATGTATCTACTTGAGAGAGAGTGCATATTTAGGTAATTGTTTGAACAACACCACTCCCAGAGTATAGACGAAAGTCATAACCGAGGGTTTAGAGGTTGGATTAGAGATAACGATACTTCGGGTGCAATCTAAGTGAACTGTAATGCAATCTAGCTAGCGTAACTTGAGAGAGTGCGTCTAGTAAATTATCATAATTACTTGAGAGAGATTTATGGTAGATAGAGCGTTCATGATTGATAGAGACGATTAATCAAGCTATACGAATATCCGAGAAGTAAGTTCACCAGCGGGGGAAACTATAACCTTAGATTTTATTACAATTGTTTATACATTAGTATAGTTAATCTTTACCTTTAATATTTAGTAATAGTAACTTAAACAACATCAGGTGACAACTGATTACTAATTTAAACAGCCTGCTTGATACGTCAATTCCCTGAGGGATCGACTCTGGGCATAATACCCCAGGATTATATTTGCAACGCCCGCTTAGTCTTCTACAAGACATAGTTGAGCGTGATCAAATTTTGGCGCCGTTGCCGGGGAATTAACGGTATTATCAAGTGTAGCTGTAATTGTACATATTATTATTAGGTTTTAAGTTTGAATTTTTTTTTTTAGTATTTGATTTTTATTTTCTTTATTTTAGTTTTATTTGTTAAAACATGGCATCATGGAATTATGAGAGTTATGTTGGTAATTCTACTTTTGATCCTCATTATGCATATTATGGAGGAAACCACCCAGAGCAAAATTATCAAAATATTCCCGAGAGCGAGTTATGTGCACCAACTCAATCTCATGTGTGGAATGTGTGTGATATGTGTGGTGGTCAAGATGGTCACTTTCAGGGTTGTGATTATATTTCTTATCTTCCCCCAACCCCTTACTTTGATGAGTCTTATTTTCCTTGTGAAGTTAATAGAAACAAAGAACTCAGTGATGATGAATGGAAGAGGCTCGAGGATATGATGAGTGGCATTCTGGAACAAGTTGAGGAGTTACAACTGCGGGTACAAAGGCATGATGAAACTATTCGCAACTTGGAGGCTCAAACGAGTCAACTAGTTGGAGTTGTTAATGCTCAATATGACAACAATATGGATAGTAGCCAGGAGCAGTGTACATCAGAGATGAAAATTGAGGTGTCAATGGA
>ML370198.1:0-65594 GCA_005239525.1 Nicotiana knightiana
TGAAACTCTAGTGTGCCTTCAAGATTGGCTTCGAAGTGAATCGCTTCCTGTAAATGTTGAGGAGGATTTAGATTTTCTCGAGACACTCGAGGAAGGTATATATATTTGAATTAGTTTTATTATATTGCTTAAGATATTTAAATAATATATTAATTGCTTGACTTGTTAATATATATTCTTATTAGATTTACTAATCTTGACAAAGAAGCTTCCACCGACGATGTTTGCTAGAGTTTGTTAGCTGCTATGTAAGTTCTCCGTTTTAAATAATATACTTGTAAAAGAATGTGATGTANAGTTGTCAGAACTAATATTTTAGTTCGCTCAAACCCATGATTCTTTTACTGAATTATACAAGATGGGTTGATTTATATTGAGCAATTTGGTGTTGGTGTAAGTTAAAGATTGGATTTTTGTCAGTTTCTTGGTTCAATTCAAATGGTCTGTTTACTGCCACTTGACCATTGCTGTGATTGGTGCTTGTGGGGTTTTTCTGTATCCTTCTATTAATCTTTTGGTGAATAAAATACCTGAAATTCTCAAAACAATCAGTTCTGAGGTGAAAGAAGAAATTTATGAAGCTCGTCCAGTAGTATACATCTGTTTAGGACTTAGTATTTTATTTGCTGGAATAGCTCTTTTGGCAGTTACAGTATGTACATGCAGGAGATGTGGGAAACCAGGTTGTCGTGGGCTTAAGAAAGCTGCTGAATTTGAGTGTTGAGGTTGTCGTGGGCTTAAGAAATACTAAGTCCAAGTTTGTCTACTTGTGTGCTTAAGAAATTGATGTGTGGTGAACAGATAGAGTTTCAACTCCTTTATAAATGTTCCATATATATCGGATATACAAGGGTTTTGAAATATTCAATTCTCAGAGTTCAACTTTTAATTTCTACTCCAGAATATATGTTTTGTGTTATAGAGAAAAAATGGACTGTATTGGAAGTAGCGTAAGGAACATACAACAGGACCAACTGAAGCAATGGACTGCCTTGATTGTTCTGTGTTATATATCTTCACTACAATTTACAACTGGAGAAAAAATAATAGGCACTAGATCCCCATCTTCTAAATTATTGGTGTAATCGATAACCGAATCGATAAGCCCCAAAAATCGATAAATCGAAATCGAAAAAATCGAAACCTTATTGAAACGATAATGATAAGAATATGTACAAATCGATAATCGATAAGTAATATCGATAAGGGTCAAAATCGAATCGATAAATTGAATGCACACCCCTAGCCTGTTTGGCCAAGCTGTTTTTGGGGCAAAAGTGTTTTTTTTGGATAATTATTGAGGTGTTGGCCAAGCTTTTGGAAGGAAAAAAAATTAATTTTGAGGAGAAGCAGAAACAGTTTTTGAGAAGCAGAAAAAATAGCTTCTTTCCAAAAGCACTTTTCTGATAAGCACTTTTGAGAAAAATACACTTAGAAGCAGTTTTCAAAAGCTTGACCAAATGTTAATTACTGTTCAAAAGTGCTTTTCAAATTAATTAGCCAAACACAAACTGCTTCTCACCAAAAGCACTTTTTTAAAAAGTATTTTTGAGAAAAGCACTTCTCAAAATAAGCTAATTTTATAAGCTTGGCCAAACAGGCTAGAAGCCGACCACGACGCAAGGGCGAGGAGTCTTCTTAAGAAAGGCTAATGCCGAGGTCGAGTACAAAATGTATGAAAGTAGCGGTAGAATAAGTTTAGAACAGAAAAAGGAATATTCTATTGGATATTCCTTCAGTTGTACCTTTTAGAATTTCTTAAGAATATCTCCTATAAATAGGAAGAGATAAAGAACAAAAAGAGATCTTCACTTTTATGATAAGGACACATTGTAAAGGTTGACTACAAAGAATATACATAGCTTGTCTTGTCCACTGATTCCATTGTCCAATATATAGCTTTTACTCACAAGATCCAAGGATTCCTTGTCCACCTTCATTTTGTATTGTCCCGCGTTGTTGGCAGGAAGGAGGATCATCCAAGTCATCTAAATATTTGGGTGATAAATTCTTTCTTATTGCGATTATCTACATTCATTGCATGCTTTCTCTATTGCATTTGTTGACAATCATTGAATACTTGTAATTGGCATTCAATATTAACGGGCTCAGTTGTACTTCATTAATACGTTAACCGTCAGATCCAATAGTCATTATATTTAACTAGGATTCACCCTCTATTTTCTTGTTAATTCATTCTAAGAAAAGATTTAACAATTTTTTAGTAAAACATATCCATGTTTGTTTTGCACGTACACCACAATATACATCGACAGACTATTTTAAGTTTAAGCATCTGGCGAGCTGTTATTCAGATTAATTATTCATGTGAGAATACAACCTACTTTGACTAAGGTCATGTACACACTTTAGCTACCAAACGGCCCAACTGGACGGGCATTAAGAGAAAAATCTTCCTTTATCTTTCTTTCTTAATTTTCAAAGGTCCAAAAATAGTACGGGAGGAGTTAGAAAAAGGAAAAAAAATGAAAGAACTGAAACCTCACACTAATTGGTGAAGATGAAATTGGCAGCAAGCCAGCAATATCAAACCACAAGAAAAACTCCGTTCCATAAGAATTAGAATATACTTTGAGCTTTTGACTTTGGTCAAGGAGTAGGGTCAATCACAAAGAAGGCATTTATCATTGAGAACTATGGATATTGTGTTCAAACCTTCTCCCAAGCAATTATAGACCAACATGATTACAAAGAAGAGAAAAGTCTATAATTGCTTTAATAGAAGCATTAATTAGGTTACGGGTTTGAGTCGCGAAGTAATTATTAATACTTGCATGGGTAGATCGTATGTATTATATTCATGGGGGTGCGATCCTTCCTCATACTCTACGTGAATGCGAAATATTTGTTCACCGAAAGATTAATTATAATTCTAGAAAATGCTAGTGGGATAATGGTATCTCTCAACTATTCACCAAATTGTAGAGAAACGGAAAAAGATTGGACACTTTTTGCTCTAGCGGGCCACATGGGAATATCATAAAAAAGATTTGCCTATGCTGTTCTTTTCATTAAATCTTAGAATATATTCCGGCGTCTAGCATCAATGCATGACACCAAATCATGCCTTTTAATGCATGCTCAACTTTAATTTAAAAGCTTTGGATCCTCTTGTGGTTATAATGAGTTCTTTATTAACTTCCTCTTTGGACCAAAGTAAGAACATGTCTACAAATATATATAATTTGCTACGTTGATTGATAGTTAGAATTTCAGGAAACCCTTCTAATTTCCTGGAGAATCCTAAGCTTGGCTTCGAGGTGTTGGGAGGAATTGGATTCGATCTCAATGCTTCTTAATCTATGGCTGAACCCTAGACCATTTAACTAACATATTAGTCCAACATATCCCGTGCCTTTTGTTATTATTATTATTATTATTATTATTATTATTATTATTATTATTATTATTATTATTATTATTATTATTTAGGCCTTCCGTATTTCACCGGATCACCGATTCCGATTGCCCAATACTCTCCATCAAGAAATTTTAATTTTCAAGATTTAAACTCAACAACAACAACCTAGTGAAATCCCACAAGTGGGTCCAGGGAGAATAGTGAGTACGCAAACCTTAGAGAGGCTGTTTCCGAAAGACCCTCGGCTCAAGAAGGCAAAAAGAAACAAATATATCACTACCATCAATAGAAAAAATAGAAATAATAACAACGACATAAGAACTCGAAAATAGATGGAAAGCAACAATTACAAGTAAACAAGGCCATATACTGTGAAAAACAGAAGAATAGTGTGAACACAACATTAGCCACTAGCAATCTAAGACGAAACCCTATCAGGCTAGCCTCACACCCGGTAAGAAATAGAAATTGCTCAACTATCCCCTAATCTACAACCCTAATGCTCGAACTTTACACCTTCCTATCAAGGATCATGTCCTCGGAAATCTGAAGTCACGCCTTGTCCTGCATGATCACCTTTTCCCAATACTTCTTAGGCCGCCCTCTACCTCTTCTCGTACCTGCTGACACCTCCTTACCGGAGCATCTGAGCTTCTCCTACGCACGTGCTCTAACCATCTGAGCCTCGCTTCCCGCATCTTGTCATCCATAGGAGCCACGTGCACCTTCTCCCGAATAACTTCATCCCTAATCTTATCCATCCTAGTGTGCCCGTACAACCACCTCAACATCCTCATTTCTGCTACTTTCATCTACTTCTTATTTGGCAACACTCTACCCCATACAACATGACTGATCTAACTATCGCTCTGTAAAACTTACCTTGGAGCAACAATAACACTTTCCTGTCACACATGACTCCAGATGCTAACCTCCATTTCATCCACCCCACCCCTATACGGTGTGCGCATACTCGTCGATCTCTCCATCTGCTGGATAACCAACCTTAGGTATTTGAAACTGCCTTTTTTGGGGATGACTTGTGTCAAGATTTAAACTTAGAGACCTATATTTAAGGACATAACACATCATTCTTCTTTTCTTATAAGAATTAACATGAATGGTTGCTCATTCAATCTATTAAACAAAAAACAAAGAGACGAATATATAATTGTGCATTTTTATGTATACTAACTAGAAAAAGTAAACATTAGCTATTTGCATAAGGTGCGTAAAAAATAATAATAAAAAAAGAAATACAAAAAAGGAGGAAGCCGAAGAGGCAAAAAGCAACAGGAATGGAAATGGACCAATGAGGAGAAGCTAAGGCAGCATATATATTTAAGATTCAATTTTCTGTTTAAACAGAGGCACAGCCAAACCAACAGCAATAACTGTGTCACAGTCCCCATACAAATTATGACAACAACCCATCATTCCCACGCTATGTAACTCGCATCCTATGAACCCACCCACCCACCCACCACTCCTAAATGCTCTCTCAACAATTTGCTTCTAAAACCAAAGTGCTTAATTAACAGAGCAGGAACAATGGCACTTGCTAATGAGAAATCTGTGTCTGATGGCAAGATTTGGGGTCTTTGTAAACTTCCATTTTGGCATTCAAATAGCAGCTCAGTCGCTTCTTCTTCTTCTTCTTCTTCTTCTTTTAGGCAACAACAACAACAACAACAGCATCTCAATGGCATGTCTGTGGATCATCATTCTAATGTTCATGCTTCCCTTAAGGTTTCTTCTGTTGCCAAATCCTTACTTCCAACTCGTCGCAGACTCAGTCTTGATCCACAAAACAAGCTCTATTTTCCATGTATGTTCACCATTTTGGCTCTTTTTTTTCTTTTTTTGCTGGTTATTTTGGCTATATATACCCATCTAATTGTTTGTCATGAATTAGACCATATCCACTCTGATATGGCATCTGTTTTGTGTTTCCAATTGGATAATTGCTTGATTTCTCATCACGGAGGTAATACACTTATTTTGCTACTTTTCTTTTGCTTATTTGTCTTAATTTTGGATTTAACAGAAGGCAGAGTATTGTCTCATAGACTCTTGTACTTGTCTGGTTTTGACATTCCGGTGACATTTCACCATTCTCTCCACCTTCCTCCTCCCTTATTCTCCACAGTTTTTAGCAAAAAAAGCAAAAACAATTCTCAACGCCCTTGCGAGGTAGTGATGAGTTAAACTACTCGTGTTGGCATGGAAGTCAGCCCGGTAAACTGATTCCATTCTGCTACTAGGGTTCCAAACCTTCCCCTGAGCTCTAGAATCTATAAATACCTTTTCAACTCAAGAAANGCTACTAGGGTTCCAAACCTTCCCTGAGCTCTAGAATCTATAAATACCTTTCACGGGACCTTTACCACCACTTCAACACAGCATACAAGTAATTATGTTTCATAATGAGTACATCAAATTCTTTGCACTTAGCCACATTATTATGTACCAACTTAAGATTTTAATCCAATAACATATTCTTCGTGGAAATTCTACTATTCAGAATCCAGAATGGCAGCCTCAATAACATCAAAATGGTCCCGTCGATGACTACTCTTCCACTCCTTTCTTTATTTTCCGAACCCAGCTCTTAAAATTTGCCTAACCACCAATGGCTGCGATCCCTCTTCGACCGCCATTTACCTAAGAAGCTTCTTCACAGCAGCATTCCATCATAGCACTACCAATCACCCATAAAAATTCTCAATCAGAAACGAGTCGCCAAAAAAGTCATCACCGAAAACTCCACCCAAAATTATTTGAGATTCCTCTAGCGAAAAACTTACCATAAAAGGATGCTGTTGGCAATCTTCTTTCGCCTTTTTTATTTCTTTTGCTTGCAAAAGTTCATCTTGAGAAGTCGTGGAAGAAAATGAGGGAGGTGGGAAAGAAATTTCTCACTAGAAATTGCTAAATCCGGGGTGTTTTCAGATCTGGGGCGACGACGGTGCTACTTGTGGAGAATAGGTGTGTTGCAGTGGGTTTTGGGTTTGGGGGCGGGGGGGGGGGGGGGAGGAGCTTGAATGAAACTTTATGAAATAGAAGGACCAGAATGTCAAAACCGAACAAGTATATGTCCGTCAGGCTATTCTGCCTTCACAGAAAGAAATTTATGCATTACTTTTATCTTTTACTGAAATAGAAGGTTGATTTGTGATTCTGATAATGATGTCGATATGCAATTTATAGAGTATATTTAGTTGCTTCATTAGGAGTCTGCTTATGTTTATTAATTTACTGGCCTATTATTAACTACTGCCTCCGTCCCAAATTTTACATGACGGTGTTTTTAGAGGTGGAGGCAGGATTTGTACTTTATGGATCTTGGACAGTGATCTCAAGTGTTAATAACTGAGTTTTAAATTTAATTTTTGTACAATATTTAGTGGATTTCTTTAACACATATGTTAATTAGCTCTGCCCTGGACATTTCACTGGGCGCGGAATTTACGAAGGAAAAAAAATCTTTGGAAACTTTTGGTCTAAAACCTGCATTATACATTTTTGTGGCTACAAATCATTTCCTTAAGAGAAGTTTAAATCCAAATTATTTTAAAATATAGAAATATATTATTCTTTTCGAGACGAACAAAAAAGAAAGTGTGTCACTAAAACGGGAGAAAGGGAGTATATCTAAGTCTGTTTTGTACTATGTTTTGGATGAAACTTGACTATTTAGTTGAAGTAATAATTCTTACGCCTTATTTACCAACAAAAAAGAAAAGAAAAGTTCTTATGCCTTAAGGACTGTTTTTCTATATATGTCTATTTATTTTGTTCATTTCTGTATCTATTGGATTATGCTTATTCTTTTCTTATCCCTTTTGAAGATGAGCCTGGCAAACAAGTCAAGAGTGCTATTAGAATTAAGAACATTAGCAAGAATCCTGTAGCCTTCAAGGTACATTACACTAGCCTCATTTTCCTGTTTTAGTGGTTCTAACAGTTCCTACTTTATTAATCTGATGTGAAATGTGCTTAGCATCTAATATTCATTATGTCAATTTGCGATCTCCATAATTAGTGCAATAAATCACTTTAGTTCCCCACTAGGCCAACTTTCCTGCGCTGGGTGATGATGGAAATCATGCTTTAAAGACAATCTGCTTAAAGGTAGCCCTTTTTTGTTAATATAATAGAAATTCTGGCCATTAAATACTAAATTGTTGATGAATTCTGGTTAGTGGGTAACGTTCATTATGACGAGATACATCACTACGGAAGGTGAAATTGGATCTTTCAAAGAGAGAATTTGTCAAATTTGTCCTAAGGGAGGAAGGGGGCATCAAATAAATTTTTGTAAACACAGAACTGTAAGAGGTTCGATTCCTCTTTGATGTTGTTAAGCCAAGAGTGCAAAGCACATGCACACGTTATACTATTTCATGGCATGCTGTTCATAATCAGGCCAAAGCAACTTTTTGACCAATGACCATAAGTCTTAACACTAACAGCCAATAACCATGCGTGAGTTAAAAATAAAGTTGACTTTAACAAGCATCGTTCTGTGTATTAATTGGATGTGAATAGGAGTGGCAAACGGGTCGGATCGGATATGGTTCGGGTCGAAACGAGTTAATTATCTAACCCGACACATATTTAACACGGGTAATAAACGGGTTAACCGGCGGATAAAATGAGTAACCATATTATCCATTCATGACTTCATATTAGTCACAAGCTCTAATATGAATTTGTTGCCCTTTGCAACAGAAGAACATTACTGAAATAATTTTTCAATAATTGTACTAGCTATATTTTACCCATTTGGTTGCTCATTTTTGTAATGGATAATATGGGTAATTATCCATATTCGACCCGGTTTAACTCATTTTTAATTAGTGGGTTGGGTTGGATGGATAACTATTATTTTTAACCATCTTGCCACGTCTAGATGTGATTAAACAATACCAATCGTATTTGAGTTAATCAATATAAGATAGATGCTTTATTACAGACATTTGCTCGTTCTTTTGGTTACACAGTAACTGACATGCATACTCCTTTTTCTATGAAGAACGGAAGAAATCATTTTGTAATCATTATCAGGTTACTATTGCTATTCACAAATATTTTCTAATTTTACTTCATTGTGCTATCTCAGTTTCAAACAACTGGGCCGAAAAGTTGTTATATGCGACCACCAGGAGGTACTCTTGCTCCTGATGAAAGCCTTATTGCAACTGGTAACATCTACTCTTGGCCTTTTATTGTCCTTCTGTATGATGTTAATGAAAATAGTTGCTCATTGCTGTTTTATTGCGCTAATATATCACCTAATTAACAGTTTTCAAATTCGTCGAGCCACCTGATAATAACGAGAAACAAGTTGGAAAGAAGAGCAGGGTCAAGTTCAAGGTTATGAGCTTAAAAGTAAAAGAGGACGTAGATTATGTGCCGGAGCTGGTAAGTTCTAAATGATGGTTTGTCCCTCCATGTATGGACAGATGTATCCTCTCGTGAAAGTGAATAACCAGCTCAAAATCAATCTCGGCCTTTGAAAACTTTATTTCATCTTCCCAGTAATTCATGCAGCTCTTTAGGAGAAGCTATCTGCAGTTATTATTATTCTTCTCGAGTTCTTAGGCTGTAATTGGTACAGAAAAGTGAATATCCTAGATATTTGACCTATTATCCCTGAGTAAGAAGAAAAAGGAAGAGAAATCAACACATGCAGATGGAAGTTTTGAATCAGATGAAACCATATTTAGAATAAGAAACATATTGGGTCTTGAGGCCTTAAATCCCTAAGTCCTTGAGATCAAAACTTTTTCAGGATCATCCTTTTTTCTTTGAAATGGAAAATGAATATGAGAAGTTTTTCAGAGTCATACTAGAAGTGGCATGTTTCTTCTTACGCCGTGATTAGTTTCCTTTAAAGTTTACTTAGAACAAGATCAAATCATCGATCTTGGTTTCCTCCTCCTACTCCTCTTTTTAGGTGCCACCATTTAACATATGTCCTTTCTTGTTTCTTTTCCTTTTCTTTTGAAGGTTGTATTAATGCTATAGCTACAGTTGTTGCACCACTATGACAATGCAATATATATTAGGAAAGTAAACCATCCACCACTCATGAAGAGAATTATACTGAAGGTCTTTGGGGCATTTTCCTACCATGATATGAAACACTGATCCCAAAAGAAATATATTTTCCTTCTTATTTTAGAAATATGTGTAGAAAAGACGGAATTGGTCCTGGCATTGTCATCAATTCTGAATGCTATTTCTGCTCTTTTAAAAAACTGTCATTGTAAGGTAGGGAGGATTTGCCCTGGTCACCTTCATGTTCACATGATATATGTCCTCTTTAGATCAGCTTCAGTGATCAACTCATTAGGGTACTAATTTGTTTAATCACTGGATCATATGATCTGTATCAACATATGTTGCTATGGATTCAAAAAGTGTCATGCTTGTTGCAGTGGATAGATAGATATTCTCCGGATAGAGATGAGAGCACTAATATTAAGTTGTTTGTGAATGTCTTTGTCCAGCAAATCTATAGAGCATCACATCAAGTTGTGTCAAATGTGAAATTCCATCTCCAACAGTTTATTTTAGTTTCTTCTTGTTCTTCTACCTTTGCCACAAGTTTGCCACAAGTTATACATCCTAATCATAGGCGCCAATGATTTCCAGTTAGAAGAAATATAACAACATACCCAACGTAATCCCACATAGTATGATCTATTGGTCTGGAGAGGGTAGTGTGTACGCAGACCTTAATCGTTTTCAATATACCAGAATATTTTGCTGGACTTGTCTGTTACTCTTCACAACAAGCATTTTCAGAGCTATAAACTATCAACTACAAGAATAGTGGAGTTAGTAGTGACACTCACTATTTGCATATCAAATTGTCCATTGGACTTGATAAATAATAGTTTCTAGCACTTCCTTCTCCATAAAACTCTTGTTCATAAATGAAATTTCTTTCAATTTTATTGATATTGCTCGATTTATTATGTTTTAAGGACCAACTCATGTTAAAAGAATAATGGATTGATCCATCTATTATTATCAATTTGGCATTTTGTGTCCAACTTCTTCTAATTTGAGTTTAGGCTATTAAAGTTTTTCCTCTTTATCATTTTATGGATTCTATAGGCGAACTGAATGTAAGTGATAATGCAAGCAATTTTTGACTTTGCACTACCAAGAAAAGAAGAGCGAAGAATAATTAAGTAGATGTCTGCAAGTTGTTTTCCTTTAACTCGTTTAAGATGTGGAGCTTTTGACACTCGAAATGCTTGATTTCATGCTAACAATGATTTTTAATCAGTTTGATGAACGGAAGGATGAAGTGGCAGTTGAACAAGTGTTGGGTGTTGTTTTCCTTGATGCTGAACGCCCTTGTCCTGTAAGTAGGTTTTCTCCACCAATTTTGCTAATTAGTTGAATCAGAGTTTTCCTGCAGTCTGTTTCTGGTAATGTAATTGTCTAAAGGTGGAGATGGCTCTGAGGATTTCGTGGCTCATTTTCCTTAGGCACTCGAGAAACTTAACCGCCAGCTAGCTGAAGCTGAAGCTGAGGTCGAGGCACGCAAAAGGCCTCCAGAAGATACAGGTCCAAAGATTGTTGGGGAAGGTCTTGTTATAGACGAATGGGTAAGTTGCATTGGAGCTACTACGTTCTCAGGTTTTACATAACAAATCAACTGCATTTCCTAATCAGATGAAAATTCTACTGCATTTAGAAACTTCACTTGCTCTTGGAATGCTCATAAATTTAAGAAAATGGTGAGATAGCTCAGACAACCTTTATTTTTGCCCTGGAGATAGCTCTTAAAAATTGTGCCAGTACATAAGTGGAGCCTCAATAATAATTGCAAAAGGAAGGGGCTTGCGGAGCCACCTTATTGGAAGGGGTGTCAAATGACACTTCTTCGCGGAAAAAATATACTGTGTAAGTAGGTAAAAAAAAGTTATATGCATATATACTATGTATTGACTCCCCTTAATTTCGTGGTATGTATGTTTTTGTATATTTTGGCACCCCTTAACAAAAATTCTTACTCCGCCTCCGGGCTTAAGTAATAGTTGTTGTCATTGTAATACAAGGCAAGAAGCACTACAGTGGAACATAAAACAAGGAACTAAATGTGTTTTTCTTCTTTACTGATTTGGGGTACAAAGAATTGTGTGGCAAAATATCCGGTTTCGTGCTTTGGATCGTGTAAAAGCATCATAATCAACATGACTTCTGTACTAATATACTATGTGTTTTTACTATTTCAGAAAGAAAGAAGGGAAAGGTATCTTGCACGGCAACAGGTTGATGGAGTTGATTCAGTATAGAAGCTCTCTTTTCCGTAGATGGTTAAGAAGAATTTCTATGATAAGCAACTGATTTTTTTCATGCTACTGCCTGCAAAGTTAGAGCAGTGTAAGAGGTATACACAAGACTGTTTTTGTGTTACTCTCGATCCTGGATCCTTGCCTTTTGACTCTTGCTTGTATATAAGAGAAAACTCGGAAAGTTCCTTCCATAATTAATGAACAATTGCCTCCATTCTGTTTCTTTCCTAATTGATTATTTAGGTTCTCTGAAACTTCTAAGCCTGTAGTTCTTATAATCCATTTTGCACTTCTGTCATAATGCACAAAAGTGAGCTTCTTTACAACCCTTTGCAAACGTTGGACCATTGATTGTAATAGTTTCAATTTATTTTCATGTTTAAGACTAGAAAAGATATTCCATTTGTTATTGTTGTTGTTTTTTGGTTTTAGCCAAGGGTTTGGAAACAACCTCTCTGCCTTCTCGAAGGTAGGGCCAATGTCTGCGTACACACTATCCCCTCCAGACTCCACTTGTGCAATTACACTGTGTCTACTGTTGTTGTGATTGTTGTTTTTTGGTTATCTCGTAAAACATAAAGTAACTCGAATTGCTTTCTCCCTATCTCCTAATATTTTGGGTGAGAGGTTAAAGTATGTTCCATAATTATGATGAATAAATATACTGAGGATTGGAAACAAAACAAAAGAATTAATAGTGATACATAAAGGTTGTTAGGTGAATCAACATTCTCCTCTGCAGATGCTCTTACAGTTCTATTAACATGATTTTGTCTTGCTTATCTATACTATATTAAAAGTGAGAGACTTAAAGTTAAAAGTTGAATTACAGTAATACCCTTTTAAATATTTAAATTCCTTAATTATTTCGATATATAAAAAACCTAATACCGATTAGCTTATTCTCAACCAGAAGAATTGACACGGTTGAGCACATTTGACTGTCATTGTATAGACGCGTCCCTTGGCAGCACATATACACGAGTGTTGGAACATAGAGTTTAAATATTACTGTTGGTTTATTGGAAGTTTATATCATCAACAAAGGACATGCATTTTCATTATTTTATTCTTAAGCAGAATTCAAGAAACCTAATTGCATCTTCAAATTTAGATATGGTTTATGACTTAAAATTATTTTCCATGAGGGAAACTATGCCAATGGGATGAACAAAGAAGGAAATGAGGAGAAAATCAGGTTTTATCTTTTTTTTAATTACTTTACTCATTTTTAGTTAATTTTTTGTTCTATTTGATATATGTAATTCAGTTTTTACATATATATATATATATATTTGTATGTATGTTTAATGTTAATTTTGCCATTCGTTTTACCAAATGAAATTAGTTTGTTGGTATACAATTTGGTTGCATGTATCAAATGTGTGGAAAGTTATTTTCAAAGTTGTAAGACATAAGTTATAAATTTACACTATTATTTGAGATAAAGAAAATGACATATTAATTTTGTATATTATTCTAAGTCAATAAAAATGTACGATTGTTTGTTTGATCAGACTAAACAATTAAATTTTTATATGTTTCAGATTATAAAGAATTAGTTGAAAACTTATTGGAAAAGAAAATCATCAAAACCTACAAAGTGATAGAGGAGTTGAATACATTTCAATGAAGAATAAAAGATGCATACAGAAAAGTAAATTTTGAATCGAAAATTAAAATAATCTGAAATAATCATATACTGGTAATTAATAATACGTTAATTGTAGATAAGAGTATAATAACTATGAACAATATGTAGTATGAATTTTAGTTATTCTTTCATTAAAAAAATATAAAATCTCTTATTGAGTCTACAAGGAGTCAAATATAAGTTAGAAAGAAGAAGAATCTAGATACTTATTTTGCTCTTCTCTAGCAATGATTTTCTTGGTTGAAGGGAGTAGAAAGAAGGTATTTACTAATTAAAATATTTATTTTCCTGAATTTGGATGAGGATTATAAGTCATATAGAAAAGAAATAGCTTCAAGGATTAATTATGTATCCCAGAAACGAGAAGAAAGATATTAATTAGTCAAAAAAAATATAGAGAAGAATATCATTTTATGAATCAATACAATCTCCAAAATAGTAGCACGTAAAATTTGATAATCTGATATATCTACTATTCTTAAATATTAATTATTAGTTTTGTTGAGAGTAGTGCAATTATAATTGATTATTTGTATGTTAGTGGTTTTCACACGTGTATATACATATACTCACAACAGTGATGTACAGTAATTTGAGATTTCATTTTCTACATTTTACTCTCTCTCATTTCTGATTCTGATGAATCCTCTCTCTCTCTCAGAACCTTCTAGAACAACAACAGCTCCATTGGAGTTCGAGCTCGAGCTTCAAGCTCTCGTCCAAGCTAGATTTTAACATGGTATCAGAGTAAGGGAAGCTCATCCTCAATCATTTGTCTTCGTCTCCGTTCATTTTCCCCAATTTCTTCCTTTCATAACCTTTTTTTCCCCTCTCAATCAGATCGATATTTGCCCTAATTTCTTCAAATCGCAAAATCGACAGTGAATTCTTCAGATCTCTGTTAGCCATGGCCATATTAGATCAGGAAAATACATCTGTTGGTGATAATGATGTCCCAGCTGAGACGAACATCGGAACAGATCCAAATGATCCTCTTTATCTACATCCGTCAGATAACCCTGGAGCAATGCTCCTTTCAGTTCCTTTCAGTGGAATCGGATACAGGTCTTGGAGACGCAGCGTAATGCGTGGTCTTTCCGTCAAAAACAAACTAGGTTTCATAAGTGGAGAGTGTAAGTCACCGGAACCTCAATCTCAGAGATTCAAACAATGGGAGCGATGTGATGATATGGTGATGTCTTGGATCCTAAATTCACTTTCTAAAGATATTGCGGACAGTGTGGAATATGCTAGCAATGTTGTTGAGCTGTGGAAGGAATTGGAGGATAGATATGAGCAGACTAATGGTGCCAGACTATACCAGATCCAGAAGGAGATAAATGATTTGTCTCAAGGTGTAATGGACATCACAGGGTACTATACTAAGCTGAAAAAGCTATGGGAAGAGCTAAACACCTTGAGTAAAATGACTCACTGCAGTTGTACCTGTACATGTGGTGCCAAGAGAGCATGCACAAAGCCGAGCAGGACAGAAGGTTGATACAATTTCTTATGGGACTCAACGAAGTCTACACTGTTGTGCGAGGTAGCATCCTTATGATGAATCCACTACCAAACCTTGCACAAGCCTTCTCGCTACTTGTTCAGGATGAGAAACAAAGAGAGATTAAGCCAAATAATCAAATGCTATTGGAGTCTGCCTCCCTAAATGTCAACACACCAAGACTTGGTCCTTACAAAACCAACTATACTTCTCATAACAAATCAACCGGGGGCAGTAGGTCTCGTCCATTCTGTGACTATTGCAAAAGGATAGGACATACCAAGGACAAATGTTACAAGCTACACGGGTACCCTCAGAATCTTGGAAATTCATACACTCAGAATTCAAATAGAGGACAGAATTTAAACCAAGCTGAAAGGTTCAACAGAGGAAGAAGAATAGTGGCCAGTGTGCAGGGCACTTCTTCTGAAGGAATGTCAATAGAAAAAAATGAATCAGAAGATGGGCAAATAAATCTCTCTAAAGAACAGTATGGACAAATTCTGAGCTTGCTGCAGCATTTTCAGATTGGAACAGGAGGGGAAAGCTCCAATTGTACAAGTCATGCCAATGGTGTTGTGAACTTTGCAGGTATAATAGTCTGCACCTCCTCCATTGATTTTAGTAAATTGTCCTGGGAGTGCTTCAAAAACAAGGCAGCCTCCTGGATTTTAGATTCAAGAGCATCTTATCACATGACCTTCAACTTGTCTTTATTAACCAACATTGTGACACTACCATATCCCTTATTAGTAGTTCTTACAAATGGATATAAGGTAAAGGTGACACAAATTGGAAGTGTGACATTTTTTCCTAAGATCATTCTGCACAAAGTTATGTACATACCTTCCTTCAAATACAATCTCATATCAATCCATTCATTAACTAGTTCGACTCCTCAAAGCATAGTTGCCTTTATTGATAATATATGTGTTCTGCAGGCCCCTTCAATGAAGAGGCCTCTGAAAATTGGTAAAGTCAGTGATGGACGCTATCTCCTCTGCCCAAGGTGTCTCCAGAACAATCAATCAAGGTCATTTGTAAATAATCCAAATGTTAGTTCTATTTCTTCCACTTGTTGCACACACAACTCACATTGTTTTCATCATTCCACTATAAATGACTCATTTTCTAGAAACAATTACACATCTCATTCTGTTGTAAATACTTTTTCCCCAGATAATAAAGTGCAATCTTTCATTGTGAATGGTGTTAATTCCTTGATGTCTTCAAGTAGTGACATAAATGTGTTGTGGCACAACAGACTGGGCCATGTACCCTTTATCAAGATGAAGGGAATATCTAGTATCCCAGCATCCTTTTCCCCTAAACAACCCTTTACATGCTCTGTCTGCCCAATGGCAAGACAGGGGAGATTACCATTCCTAGAAACATCCACTGTTTCCACCAAAATATTTCAACTACTTCATGTTGATCTCTGGGTCCTTATTATATGCCAACCCATGATAATTTCAGATATTTCATCACCATGGTAGATGATTACAACAGGTCCACTTGGACTCATCTACTGACCAGTAAAAGTAATGCTCTCCAAGCCATCAAGAACTTTGTGTCAATGGTTGAAAATCAATTCAGCACCACTATCCAATCTATAAGGTCAGATAATGGCCTGGAATTTAACAACACAGAAGCCAACCAGTTTTTCCTCTCCAAAGGAATTATCCACCAAAAAACATGTCCTTGTACACCACAATAGAATGGCATAGTGGAAAGAAAGCATAGGTACTTGTTAGAGACAGCTAAAGCCCTCCTGTTCCAATCAAAATTGCCTTTAAGATATTGGGGTGAATGTATCCTATGTGCAACCTATATAATAAATAGGCTGCCTTCTTCTCATTCCAAAGGCAAGTCACCATATTTAACTGATGTATAACAAAAAGCTTACTTACTCTCACATGAGGAGTTTTGGGTGCTTATGTTACCCTACAGTACCCAAGGTCCACAGAGACAAGTTTGAACCTAGAACCACACCTCATGTTTTCATTGGATATCCTTTTGGGGTAAAGGGGTACAAAGTGCTCAGTCTGGTCACCAAGAAAGCACATGTGTCTAGAGATGTAGTCTTTAATGAAAATGTCTTCCCCTTCTGCATGTCTAAGGACACTGCTTCATTTCCCCATTCTGCCCAGCCAATTCCTTTCATTGATTTTGTACTTAATGAGAATGAACCAATGCAAACCAGTGAGTCAAAGGATTTCAAATGTCACACATCCAAATTTGTCTTCTGTTCCGTCATCCCCTTCTCCCAATGACATAGATTTACACACTGCAAAAAATTTACACACTCCAGAACATTCACCAAATGACTCACCAATAAGATCCACAAGCACACCTGAACATATCTTAATGCCAAGGCAATCTCATAGAACACACAAAGTCCCTACATATTTGAAAGACTATGTTCACAAACTACCTCAACTCAAACCAAACATCAATGCCACTAATGCATCATTTTCTGTCAATGCCTTATCCTCTCCCCATAATCATATACCTACTAAGCATCCAAATCAGAACACACAACAGCCCTGCCCTGTGAGAAGCACTTGCAGTGATAAGGAACCTAATTCATATGAGGAAGCAGCTATGTATCCTGCTTGGCAAACAACAATAACACTAGAATTTGATGCATTGCATGCTAACAACACTTGGGAACTAGTACCATTACCAGTGGGGAAACAAACCATAGGGTGTAAATGGGTGTACAAAGTGAAGCATAAGGCAGATGGCAGTGTAGAAAGGTTCAAGGCCAGGTTGGTGGTCAAAGGGTATACTCAGCAAGCTGGAATAGACTACACAAAAACATTTAGTCCTGTGGTGAAAATTACAACAGTAAGAGCTCTCATAGTTGCAGCAGTCAAGAAAGGCTGGGTCATATTTCAGTAAGACGTGAACAATGTCTTTCTTCATGGGGACCTCCATGAAGAGGTATACATGGAAGTACCACAAGGATTGGTGGTAGAGGACATACATCTAGTATGCAAACTTCAAAAGTCCTTGTATGGTCTCAAACAAGCAAGTAGACAGTGATATGCCAAATTGAGTAAAGCACTGTGCTGTAAGGGATATACTCACTCTATGTATGACTATTTACTCTTCTACAAGAAAACAACTCTGTCAACAATATATGTGGCAGTATATGTTGATGATGTAATACTGACAGGCACTAACAAAGAAGAAATAGAAGAACTGAAAGCATTCCTGCATGAAAACTTCAAGATCAAAGACTTGGGCAATCTTCATTATTTTCTGGGATTGGAAATATTGTACAAAACTGGTGGAATTGTAATCACACAAAAGAAATTTGTGCATGATCTACTAAAAGAATAAAATGTATGGACTATAGCAGTCTTGCTTCACCACTTGATCCATCAGTGAAGTTGAGAGCCAAGGAGGGGATTGCATTACCTGATCCCACCTATTACAGAAAACTTATTGGGAAGTTGAATTTTCTCACCAACACAAGAATAGACATAGCCTACAGTGTACAACACCTCAGCCAATTCATGCAAGACCCAAGAGAACCCTACTTGAAAGCAGCCTTTCACCTGCTTAGATACTTGAAGGGTGATCCCTCAATGGGAATATTCATGTCACACGATCCAATGTATAATGTTAGGGCCTATTGTGACTCTGATTGGGATACTTATCCAGATTCAAGGAAATCAGTGAGTGGGTACTTAGTACTACTAGGGAATAGCCCTATTTGCTGGAAATCTAAGAAGCAAGAGACAATTTCATTGTCATCAGCAGAGGCAGAGTACAGGGCACTCAGAAAAGTAGTCGGGGAGCTGGTGTGGTTATGCAGTTTGTTTGAAGAACTCAATGTGCCCTTTCACAAGCCAGTAGAAGTATTCTGTGACAGCCAATCAGCCTTACATATAGCACGAAATCCTGTGTTTCATAAGCGAACAAAACACATTGAAGTGGACTGTCACTTTATCAGAAACAAGCTACAAGAGGGATTGATCTCACTCCAGCATGTAACAACATACAATCAGTTAGCTGATGTCCTTACCAAGGCTCTAACAGGAGTGAAACATTCAACAACATTGAGCAAGTTGGCAGTGTACATAACACCTCCAACTTGAGGGGGGGTGTTGAGAGTAGTGCAATTATAATTGATTATTTGTATGTTAGTGGTTTTCACACGTGTATATACATATACTCACAACAGTGATGTACAGTAATTTGAGATTTCATTTTCTACATTTTACTCTCTCTCATTTCTGATTCTGATGAATTCTCTCTCTCTCTCAGAACCTTCTAGAACAACAACAGCTCCATTGGAGCTCGAGTTCGAGCTTCAAGCTCTCGTCCAAGCTAGATCTTAACAAGTTTTATATTTGTTGACATGCTTTCTTAATAAAGTATACGGGAATCAATGAATATAAATTTACATTTTTAATTTATATACATGATTCATTCATTTATGATAAGGTTATGGTTCTTCTAATAAGATCCATTTGTGGAAAGGTTTATCTGCAATTTGAAATTTAGTTAAATGAATGAGAGATAACATGCTAAAAGGTTAACGATAATAATATATAAGATTGAATTATTACCTGATTTGCATTCCATATTGTTATGCTAATCGCTCATAGTTGTTGCCTTGAGGGAGAAGGCAATTGCCTATTTCCATCTTTGACTCACGGGAGCATTTGGTGCTTTCGTGCAGCACTTACTGAATCATTTTCTTTATCTTTCTTTTTAAATGTATACTATTATTAATGTTGGTAACGCTTGAGGAAATGTAACATTGTAACAAAATAGTTGTGTTCTTAAGTATCGGAGAGAGAAATCCTACACCCCCTTTGGAGAACATGGAAACACATGTATAAACATGCATGTTATTGCTTCTTTGACTTATAAGACTATTATGCAAAATGATTCTCTATGAAGTAAGAATCTTGTGATATACCATAAAAAACCAAAGTGTATCTCTATTTTTTTTCTTTCTCAGCATCAATTTTTTGCTGCACCGAGTTTATATATATGTGTGCGTGTGTGTAACGGTGCAAGGATGAGCAAATATTGTCTATGAGAGAAAGTATTATTAGATGAGTTACACTCCAAGACATTTTTGCAAGAAATTTAAAGTTTCTAATTAAACCATAATAGTTCATCTTTTAAAGTTAAGAGGATATCTTATTATCAATAAATAAATAACAGGCGTTACACATTGATTATTCGTTAAAACTTGTACTTTATTCTTTCATGTATAATTATATACTCAAAATTTTATTTAATAATATTAATATTATGTTATAAAATAGTGTATTACGGGACTCAACATATACATGCAACGCACAGTCAAGAAACTAGTAATATAATAAACCAGAAGTACTTAAAACTTTTATTGAAGTTGAAGAAGAGAAAGCAATGATAGAACAAGCACTCTTAGTATAAAGTAAGTGCCTTTTCATGGTGTCTAGCATTGCAAAATTCAACTTTTGAAGAGATGTGGCGAACAGATAATTTGGGACCCTGTGGTGATTATTTGAAATTATTAAGTTCATTAGATTATTGATCTACACAGCTGGAAAGCAGGTATTGTATATACGCTTAAAAGCAGTTTTGGTATTAAAAACAAGAATATTACTATTAACTAAGTGCAAGTTGCTTAATATTAAATGATTGATGAATTGGCACTGATGTAGTTTAGATTTAGATGAAGATATGGTGGAATTATTTAAACCATCTTGAACTGATATAATAATTTCTCAAATCTTTTATACTTTATTAAGTTGAGATTTCACTATCATAACTAAGTAGTAGAATGCTCTAAACAACAAAAGAAAGAGAGATATTTTTCTTCTATGTTGTTATAGTATGCATGATCCGATTAACTCTATCTATCTATCTATATATATTAGGGACTTTTTGGTTGATATGAACAAAGCCGTTAAGACATTACTCTTTTAAGGTTCATGAAAAGGACAGTAAGCACTTTAAGATTGATAAAAGCGCAAAGGCAACGTGGATTAAGAAAATGATTAGTTATCTCCTATAGCAAAAAGTTGATACCTTATTTATTTTTAAAAAATTATATTTCATAGTGACCTTTTAATTTTTTATAGCCAAATATCTATTTATAGTTACCTCCTACCTTTAAGCCATAAAATAAGCTTTATATTATTTTTCTCTCTCCCCTCAAATTCTAATAACCACTAAACCTAGAGGCTTAGTATTATTGGAAACCGAAACTAATTCCAAACTATCAGACTTCTTTTTCGTTTGTGTTTATTGGAAAGCTTTGTATTGTATTTCTCTCCAATACAGTAGAAGACGGCGGAAGAATCAGTTGTTTCTCTCCAAACTTGGGCAGCACCAGCGGCGGTCCGACAACGGCAAAATCAACAACGTTGCGATTGAGTTAGTCCAGCCTAAAATCCTCCGTTACAAAGCTTTCGAATCAATTCTCCTCTTAGGCCGCCACAGATTCGTCGGAGTGGACAAAGACGACGGAGTTGGGGGCTGAGCAACTTGAATTTTCTGTTAATATTTTTCAATGTATCTCGCTGTATTATATGTATTTCATTGTATTCATTGTCTTTTTTTCATTGTATTTCAATGTATCGCGCTGTATTCTATGTATTTCATTGTATTCAATGGCTCGCTATATTCCATGAATGTATTCATATCTTTTTTTTAATTAATATAATTTATGTATTCAGGTGTATTATATAATTTCTCTGAAGATTGCTATGTTTTTGGGATGTTTTTCGGTTTGAGAATCTTTTTTATAACTGAAAATACAAAATTTGTGTGTTATAATTGATTTTGTTGAGTTATATTAGGATTCTATTATGTAAATTGATTCACCCACCATTTAAAAAAGTATAATCCCCTGTTTCACTCCGTAAATACAGTCGAATACAATAATCTGTCCAGCTGTAATCCTATGTTTCACGCCATGAATACAGTCGAATACATTCGAATACAAAATCTGTCTAGCTGTAATCCCTTGTTTCACGCCTAGAAATGCTATTGTATTCATGAATACAGTAGCTTAAATACATCGAATACACTCTAAAAATCTAAAAATATAACTATATAAAGTAATATAGTAAATGATAGTTACAACTAGCTAATAACCACTAAACAACAGTGGTTTGTGAAAATTTCTCGAAAGAAAAACACAAGAAAGTTCACAAAAGCAACAACACCTCATTTGTTTTGTCAAAGAGGACGTAAAACAAATACAGTAATTAAAAAAAAAATCAATATATTTATAATGTGGAATCAGAATCAATTCGACAGAAATAAAGCATCTGAACGAACTCTTTTTTAGTATAATATGATGAAGTTAGTGTAGTTATTTTTGTTAAACACACTCCTAACGTCCGATAATTTTTTCTTTTTTTCTTATTCCTAGCTTCCCGACATGCGATGGTGATGAGGGAAATAACACGAGGTATCACTTTAATTCACACTAAATTTAATTTGGATTAGACATACGAGATTCTACGTTCTAGTCTGAAGTCACTATTATTTTAGATGCTGTATTCGAATTTATTCATTACCCATTACCAAATTATTTTTCACATACTACTTTTCCGATGAAACGACTCACACATAATTCAACAGTAACCTAAATCTAATTTGAAAAAAAGAGAGAAGAAAAGTACTAAATCATCCCAGACTCCAAATGTTGAGTTTCAATTTTGTCCATTTAAGACTATCGCTCATTCCATACTTTAGTTACATATACAAACTTGTTATGCAAATGAAGCACAAGGATTATGAGCAGCTTACAGAGAACAAAATAGAAATGGTGTTTTTCTTTTTATTTACACACATATAAGTGTGCTAGCGTACCTGCTGAATTACATAAGCGATCACTGCAGCTTTTCGAGCTACTCCAACAATTATTCATTATCGTTTTCTTTTTTCATCGTTGCTCTCTTGTAGGTACAAATATTGGGTAGTGCCGATAAAATTGTTTCTTTTTTAATTTATTCCAACAACGGTTACCTATTTAAAAGTATTAGATTTTAAAAGTATATAGCATATATTGAACACCTTTTTTCGAAGAATTTTTTTTACTTATTTCAAGTTTGAACACCCTTTAGTAAATTCCTGACTTCGCCATTTACGTATTGACTTTATTTCCTAAACATGCACCTACTTGTCTCCGGACACGAAGAGGCAACTGAAATTTACTTGTACATACGCCTGTAGAACAGAATGGAGTCAAGTCTAGCACGT
Source organism: Nicotiana knightiana (assembly GCA_005239525.1). NCBI lineage: Eukaryota > Viridiplantae > Streptophyta > Magnoliopsida > Solanales > Solanaceae > Nicotiana > Nicotiana knightiana. The sequence goes on from ML370198.1 coordinate 23,091, forward strand.
GATGGCCCATAGGTGAAGCACCAACTTAATGGAGCCCATTGGTCGTAGTGGAGGACCATCGATGGTCCCACGTGTCCATTCTATTTTGTCCATTACCAAATTCAGGCCCCATCATCATACAAATAAAGACAAGCTCTTTTTACCCAAATACTTTGTATTATTGGATACAGACAGAAAGATGAAAAATTTCAGAAAATGTGGGGCCCACTACGGCCTGTAGCTGAAATAGGAATCGTGAAAGCTGTTTACTATTCATTGGTTGCTTTAAGATGAGTCATGTATCTAGCTTGTGGATAAGTTCGACACCTGCCCCCCTTTCGTTCCTACTAATGCTGCCGAGATATTTGATTTCTTTCTCGCGATTCATTGCACATTTTCTCATTTGGCAATTCTCGGCGAAAGTTTTATTTCGTGATTTATAATAATATTTTTATATAATAATATTTCAGAACTAATTTTCATATTATGTATAATATATATTTTTTATAATAATATTTAATATTTAAAAATATTCGAAACAAACGAAACTGTTATAGAGAATATCGACGGTAATTAAATACCTAGAGGTTTTTTTTTTTTTTTGTTTTAAACGTTATAGGACGGAGATTTTGTATTGAAAAGTTTGATAACGGAAATGTAGATCTTAGCAAAGAATAAAGCATTTTAGAAAGAACTTCTATCTATTCCCCACATAGTGTAGATTGTCTTGTATGCTATCCTTAATTATATTAATACACTATACTTGCATCGTATTTTATAAAAAAAAATACATAATCAACCTCTAGTCGTGACTAAATCAACAACCTAAACATCCCAAAACTTACCCTTACTCCACCATCTCCTATTAATCTGTCTCTACGACTTCTCTTAATCTACCTGTTTTTTTCAACTTCTAATTTTTATTTTATTTGAACATTTATGTAAAAAGGTCCTTGTCACATATTTTTGAGTCACTTCAAGATTTTTTCAATTGTAACAACTTATCGAATATCCAAGAAAAAAGAATATCAATATAATTATAAATATTTTGTATTAATTTTAAATTATCTTGTGTATGTACTCGTAGTTAGACATGTTGATGCTTTCTTGTTGTGTCTCTAAAGTTTAGGGCTATGTTAGCATAATTTATCTTTTGAAGCAGTAATAATATTCTCAAGATTTTGTTTTTAAGAAAGCAAACATTTTATTTTAGTAGAAAGTAACAATATGACCGTACGATTCGGAGTACTAGAAATATTAGAGACATTTCAAATTATTAAAGCTACCCTTGACTACATTGAATGATGTTTTAAATTTAATCCCAACAAATTATTTATATGCGAGACAAGTTGGAAGTCAACATTGGAGTACTTCTATTACACAAAGTTTGAGACCGGCTAGAGTATAATTGGCATAATCGAGATATCCAACATCAAATAATTTCATAGACATAAAAATTATATATAAATAAAATTAACTTTACTCATTATTAATACATTGTTTGATATATTTTTTCAACATGTATATAACTAATATTTGTATGTTTGTATTAGTTATACACCATACTTGGCATTATCTTATGCATAAGTAATGCATAGAAAACTATGTCATTAGTTATACCAAGGCTATTAATGCATGCATTAGCATGATTAAAGATAAAATTATCCTTACAGTCCCTTAAAGCTAGAAAATATGGAGGATATTTTTGTAAACTGCTGTTTTTCTTAATAATTATGTAATGTATTATAATTTTTGTAGACAATAAATTGCGTCGAGAAAATATAATCAGGATCGTAAAATATCGCAACAATCGCAGTATTTGATCTCAAATATTATGAGTGTACAATCTCTATGAATCATCTGATTCTTCTTTTCAATATAAATTCATCAAGGTCCTTTGAGCTTGATCTTGAATTTTAATTTGATTTATCCGTCGCGAACACTTTGATTGTTGCCACGAATTTTATCATGAACAAGTAGCCTTGATCTTGAACGCCTTGTATTTGATTTGACTTCGTTCTTGATCTTGAATACTTGAATTGTTCTTTGTTCTTGAGCTTGGACTTGATTTGTTCTTCGTTTTTGAATTTGAACTTGGTTGCTTGAAACTTGTAGAGAAATTTACGGTGTTTGATTCACGAGCTCTCTCTTGGTTCTTATTATAACTTCTGGTGCCTTTTTTGGTTATGAAGACCCTTATTTATAGTTGTGGAAGGGAGGAGTTGTGATAAGAACAAACTCTTTCCGACCAATCAAATTGAAGTGTGACATGGCCGCATTTGATTGGCCAGAACATGTCACTTGCACACGTGGTGCAGTTTCATTGGCCCTGTAGTTTGACTTGGCATGTCTTGTCATTTTGACACGTGGCATGGTCCTATTGGTTCTTCCGCTTGACTTGGCGTGCCATGTCATTTGACACGTGGGCATCCATTTGGGCCTCTAGGAAGATGAAATCTGGGCCTAATGAATTGGGCTCATCACTTTAGCCCAACTAAATGGACTAGTCCAATGGATTAAAGCTTATTTATTTAATCCATATATGTTGGGATTATAATTAATTCAATTGTATTAGTTCAATAAATTTATTTGAACTAATATATCTTGAATTTTAAAATATAGTCCCAATTATTTTACGGATTTAACTCCAATAAAATTTATATGCCTATAAATACCCCCTACTTCAATACTTGCCGGGCTAACTGTATAGAAACTTAGGCAAGGGTTGAAGCATCAGTATGACGTCCTTTATTTTCCTTTCTACTGTAATGTAACACCAAATACTTATGAATTTGCAGATTCCTTCAATTATTTGGTTGGTTACCATAATCATCTAATATAATACATCTTTCAAGTGGTGCAAAGCTTTATTCAATCCATTACGATGCAGGAAAATCTTAGAAATTGGCAAGTTTAATACCAAGTATCCCTTTGAAGATAACACGTAATACTCCCATGCATTTCTTGGCCAAAATATATTATTTACCATTTATTTGGTTTAATCGTTTATGCTTCAAAATTTAAAAGCAAAACTTGCATGACTAGTAATTATACTACTAGTAATAAAAGATCATGCATGACCGTAGGTATTGCAAGAGTATAAGCAGAATTTTCACACACGCGTGGAACTAGTGATGCTTCCGTTGGAAATCAAGTGCTAGTGAAACTCATTATTTTGCTTTTCCAATTCCAGTAGGCTTAGAAGATTTAGAATCAATCACATCCCCTTTACCATTCCAGTATCCTTTTTGCCGCAAATTGTACATCTCCAAATAGGCTTAGAAAACATTTCCCCACTTTACTTCGTAACCACTTCCAATTAGGAGAAATAATTGTGTTTCACATCGGCACTTTTCTTTCAACTATCGCCTTTTGACATCTATAAATACGGTATACTCTTCATTCTATTTCTATTACTTTCAGCGTTTACAAACCACTTTGACCCTACTTTTGACGACTTGGAAGCATTGACGCGAAGGTAATTTCTTCTTCTTTTCTTGTGCTTTTCTTCTTTTGTAATTTTTTTTAGGTCAAACAAGACGGACGTGTTCTTATTTAACAATATAATCCATGCATAATGAAGACCTTTAAAAGCTCGTGATCAAGATTTTTTTAAAAGTTCACAGTGAAGACCTTTAAAAGTTCGCGGTGAAGACTTTACACCATCTGAACTAAAGACTTCGTTTTATTTGAAAACTTGACTTTCTTTATCTCTGGCAAAGACCATTACACCGTCCCGGTCAGAGATTTTATTTTATCTAAGGCGAAGACCATTACACCGTCTGAGCCAAAGATTTTTTTTTGTCTGAAGCGAAGGCCATTATACCGTCTGAGCTAAAGACTCCATATCGTTTGAAGATTTAACTTCATTTTATCTGAGGCATAGACCATTACACCGTCTGGACCAAAGATTTTATTTTTTTGTCTAAAGCGAAGACAATTACACCGTCTGAGCTAATGACTCCATCTTGTTTGAAGATTTAACTTCATTTTATTGAGTTACACCGTCTGGGCCAAAGATTTTCGCCTTTTCCATGCTTGGTAGGATTATATTATGAATTTGAGGCCATGAATATCGCATTTCTTAACTAAATGTTAATAAACATTTTTCTCTCTTTTTGCAGTCTAAACATGGTTTACTTCAAAGACAAAATTTCTTCCTCTAATTCTCAATGCCTTATCATATCGGACCATAAGGGAAGCAAGGAGGGGACAAGGTTACCAGTTGATAAGTCACTGATTGGCCAGTATAATGCAGCTTCATGGGTACCTTTGAGGGACCCACCTTATTTGGCAGACTGGACGCTTGAATACAATAGTCGTCCTCCTAAGACATGGGTGCTTCGCACCACTAGCCATCATGCTTGTAATTTTGCGAGTACCTTACCATGCCTAGGGCGTCGAATCATTAACAAGGAGACTTATTGGGGCAATGATTTGCCGTTCGGCGGTGAATTTCATTACGTTCCTGGCTACTGGGAATGGGCAGAAGATGTCTTAAGTAGGTGTCACTTGACACTGGAGGGTACAAGAATTTATGACGCCGTATATGCTTCACTCTTCACATATGATCGTAATACGAACATTATGCAGGCTTTCTGTGAGGCATGGTGCCCTGTTACCAACACATTGCTTACCTCTGCTGGAGAACTATCCATATCACTTTGGGATTTGTATAAGATCGGTGGTTTGCCTATAGCAGGATCTCCTTACGAGGAAATTGTGCCAAATGTTGAAGAGCTTATAGGCACGTACGACAAGGGGAGAAGGTTTCTTCCCCAGACTTGTGAACATTTTTTTGATGCCTTCCATAGGCTCCGAGAGGGAGGTAGCAACGATCCAAAGGTTTTTGCGAAAAAATGGGTAGAGTTTTGGTGCATAAAGACAATGAAGTATACTCAGCCTCCTTTAAGGAAAGAAAATAAGTCTGCTCGTTTGAAATCTACACACAACCCTACCGGGGTCATAGAGGAAGCAGTTAATTGGTCGACTGTTGAAGAAGCTTTGTTCCATAAGCTAGGAGTTATGTGTGACAAGAAAGACGAGACGTATTTGGCTGCTTTTCTATCTTGTTGGTTATGTATTTTTGTGCTCCCTTCAAAAGATGGTAACTTCATTCGTCCTGGAACCTTTAAGATCGCATGTCATCTTGCTTGTAAACGAAGAGTTATCCTTGAAGTCCCGGTCTTAGCCAGAATATATAAGGGTTTGAACGAGATTTCAAAGTGCTTGTTGCTTGATCCTGCTCAAACTTTCTTTCCAGCTTATTATGTGTATGGTTTGTTAGTCCATTACTTCAAGACTCATTTTTCGTATGCTAAGGGTCCAGCTGTTCCTCTCATGGCCACATGTTCCGGTGAAGGTGCTGCTAGATATTTTGGGAAAGAGGAAGCAAGGAAGCGTATTCATAACGGAGAAAATATCATTTGGACTTCGACAATGCCCCGCAGATCTGATCCATACCGCTATTATGATGATGGTAAGGCAGATGAGTTCGAGTTAAATTTCTTTATGAGTATTCGCTCGAACTATCTTCTTTTGAGGGACGGAGTCAACTTTATTATTAAACCTTACAACCCTCATCGATTTAGCCGCCAATTTGGTTTTTATCAAGACACCCCTGGTCACTTGTAGCAAGATTTCGTGAGGCCTCATTAGAAGAAGGGTTAAGACTTGCACGGATTTGTGTGTTGACTAGATCTAAGTTGAGGGCGGTATTTCCTCCTTTTGGGTCCAATATGAAGAAGTTTACATCGTCTAACTATAGATCTTGGTGGACAAGGGCGCATGGAAGACTTCTTGAAGACCACTTACAATTTTTGATGAATACTATTGAGCCAATCACAAATACCATTCAAGACCGGATCGAGGATATCTTAGTGATTGATAAGATTCCTGCTTTACAGTCTAAGGTAGTTGAGATGCACGCAGGCAGTGGACCCATGCTACACAAAGAAGTTCAAAGAGAAGATATCCATACTCCACTTGACAAAAGTATTATTCCATTTGGTGTAGTCGTTAATGCCTCTAATAAGCGTCTATCCCAAGAAGAGAGTGATAGCAGCAAATGAGATCAATATTGGAAAAGGAAAAGGCCAAACCCAGAAAGGGTTGTAGAGGTCCAAAGCGTTGATAGCCCCTCAAGAACACTAACAACTCAGAACGAGAAGGTAGAAGAAGACATAAACTTTTCTTTTTTGTATCCTTGGCCAAATGAATTTGATAAAGTGTCCTTACATTTATTTATTCATTTATTTGTTTTTCAGGCTAACAACATTGGAGCGTTGCAACGAGTAAGGCCACAAGATAGTGGCGAGTCTGTAGCAGGACCGAACCCACATAAATCATCTTCCACAACTAAGGCAGATCAAGAGGAAACTTCTATTTCTCATGATGAAATTAGGGCAAAGTTGGGTTCTGATTTGCGTGAGCGACCAACAATTGCAGCTTCAGTTTTTGATGGAAAGAAGGTTGTCTTGGATATTCGAAAAGAGTCTATCTTGAAGNATGGATGGGGATGATGTGGATATTTCCCCTTTGAGAAGCCTATTAGAGTCCGTTTTGAGCTTTCTGCTTCATATAACAACAAGACACAGTCGGCTTTATCTGAGAAGGTTGAAGAGACAGCAATATCAGACGTTGAGGTACACCTCACAAATGTCATGATTGAAGAGGAAGAAAATGTTATAGAAGTGTCACCTATCCGCCAGTCCCTAGTTACAGTGAAAGAGAAGATAAAGAAGCTCCGTGAAAAAGAGAAGGACTTAAAAGCCCTTTTAGAAGTTGCTGAGAAAGAAGTTGAAGAAGCCAAGTTAGGAGCCTCAACTACTAGAAAGGAGTATGACGCATGATGCACTGCCTTGTTGACTGCTGATGACTTGGCCGATTTGGAGAAGAAGAAGAAGTACTTGGAATCTATTCTCAAGGATTTGACCAACTACAAGTTGTTCTTAGATTAGGCTATTAACACTAATTTATTTGTTTTTTTTTCTTTCCTTCATGCATTTGATTGTTTAGTAGATTTTCTCATCAACAATAAAACTTCTTTTGCTTCACTTTATATTGCGCGTTCTCATTAATATTACCTTTTGTTTCAAGTGCTTTATGGATTTGAAGAATTGACATGCTTGCAGGTTTTAACTTTAAGAACTAGCCGGCTTGAACACTTCGAATTGATGATGTAACAAACCTAGAAAAATCAACTTGACTTAAAATCGGAGACTTCAACTTGAATACTTAGCCTCTTATTAAAGAAACTACAATAATTCCATAAAAGACCTCAATTTGGCATGGGGGACGAACCCTCATTGAGCCATCAAGACAATATAGAGGGTTTAACAAAAGAATACATGTACACCTAATTTTCTAGTGTCGATCAAGTGAATTATATTCCATCATGCCTCATTTGAAAAATGCCTTGGGTAATATATATTTTTTGAACTCATATGACTGAACTTAAAATGAAACTCTAAGCTGCCTACGTACCTCGATGAAGAGGATCAAGTCATTTCGTAGTTCGAAATGGGTGAGTTTTTTTTTGTCGCAACTTTTTCCTAGGCCGCCTCTTTTGAGGTTTTCAACCTAGTGGACCTTTTTTTTGTGGACCGTGCACAATTTATACTCTTGTAGGCCAGGAGTAACATGCAGGTTATGCTCATGCGTCAAGGAGCATTGCAACTTCAAGGATAATACTTCTTCAAAAACTTGCCATTGATAGGACCGATTCTCATGCCATCTGCATCAACCAGCTTGTAAGCCCCAATTAAATAAGATTCTTGCACGACATATGGCCCATACCATTTTGAAGTGAACTTCCCTACATGTTTATGGAAGTGATAATGGGTCTTCTTATGGCAAGGACTTGATCTCCTACTTGAAAGGATCTCGGGAGAACTCTTTTATTGAAGGCACGAGACAATCGAGCTTGATAGCATTCAAGACTCTGTTGGGCCTCCTACCTCTTCTCATCAAGAGCCTCTAACTCTGCTAATCGAAGTCGAGCATTTCCTTCATCAGTGATCCCTTCTTGAATAGCCAGTCATAATGAAGGTATTTGATGCTCAAGTGGCAAGACGGCTTCGACTCCATAAACGAGTGAATACGGAGTTGCTTGTGTTGGCGTGCGGTGAGTCTTCCTATATGCCCATAGAGCTTCTTCCATACGTTCATTCCAATCTTGTTTAGATTTGGAGACGCCTTTCTTCAACAGGTTGCATAAAGTTTTGTTGAATGCCTCAGCTAGACCATTGGCGGAAACATTGTACATCGAAGAGTTATGTTGCTTGAAGCCAAAGAGATCAAAATCTTGTTCATCAACCTATTATCGAATGGCTTTCCATTATCTGTTATTATGTAACGAGGAATGCCAAAGCGATAGATTATGTTTACTCGGATGAAACTTGCAACATTTTCTTTCTTTACCTCCTCAAGAGAAACAGCTTCGGCCCATTTTGAGAAGTAGTCACTTGCAGCTAAGATGTATAGGCGCACACCAGATGACTTTGGCAGTGGTCCAACGACATCCAATCCCCAAGCGTCAAACGGCCAGGATGCAACAGTTGGGTGCAACACTTCAGGAGGTTGATAAATAAAATTCACATGGAATTGACAAGCCTTGCATCTTCGAGCGTAGTCCAAGCAAACTTTTACCATCGTCGGCCAATAATACCCCATCCTTTTTATATGGAAATGGAGCTTTGGTCATGACTGGTGTGACCCACATACCCCAGAATGTGCCTCTTGCAAAGCTTGGAGTGCTTCTTCTTCCCCTAAGCATCGCAAGAGTACTCCCTCGAATGACCTTCTGTATAGAGTATCTTTGTAGTAAAGAAAACGAGGTGCACGACGACGGATTTCAGTCCTTCTCCTCAGATTTTTAGGAAGTATCCCATAGCATAAGTAGTCAATAATGGGTTGTCGCCATTCTTCTTTCTCAACTTCAGAAACAACGACAAGATGCTTGAGTTCATCTTCTTCACCTTCAGCCTCATTTGGCGGTGGTACTACCCATTTTTGGCAGACAGTGAATTGCGCTTGATCAGGCGGGGCCAATGATGAAGCTAGGGCAGCTAAAGCATCAAACTTCTTATTTTCTTTCCTTGGCACATGCTGAATAGTCACATCACCGAGCCACCCCATTAAAATTTTAGCGTAATCATGATATGGGCGTAGTTCAGACTTCCTAACCTCATAACTACCCAAAAGCTGATTGACCACTAACTGGGAGTCACCAAAGATTTGCAATTGCAATTGCTTCATATCAACGGCCATTTCAAGCCTATACTCAGCACCATTGTTGGAACATAGTTGTGTGAAGGTGAAGGAGTAGGGCAAGACTTCACCTTGGGGAGTGAAAAATACTATGCCAGCACCAGCTCTCCCACGATGCGCAGCACCATCAAAGTACATCTTCCATGGAAGGTGAACTTCAATGACCATTGCATCATCATCAGGTAGTTCGTCAGTTAGCTCCCAATCATCAGGTATATGGTGATCTGCCAAGAAGTCTGCTAACGCTTGTCCTTTTATAGCCTTTTGAGGGATGTAAATGATTTTAAAATTATTGAAATTGGAGGTACCACCTTGCTAATCGATCACTAAGGACAGGTTTTGACATCACGAACTTGATGGGATTTGCTCTAGAAACCAAACGAACGACATGAGCTTGAAAGTAGTGATTCAACTTTTGAATTGAGAAGACTAGAGCTAAACACAACTTTTCGATTGGTGAATAATTCAGCTCGATTGGTGTCATCATCCTGCTCAAGTAGTAAAGAGAGTTTTCTTTCCCCTCACTATTTTCTTGGGCCAACAGCGCTCCAACAGACCTTTCTTATGCTGAAATGTATAGTATCAACGGCTTTCCAGGTGTCGGGGCTGCCAAAACTGGCGGCTTCATCAAGTATGTTTTGATACTTTCAATGGCATTGCTACAAGCTTGGTCCCACTTGAAAGGAACGCCCTTCTTCAAGAGGTGACTGAATGGTTGTCACCTCCCAGCTAGGTTTGAGATGAATCTCCTAAGGTATGCTAGCTTTCCTTGCAGACTTTTTAATTCATGAATATCCCGAGGCTCAGGCATTTTCAGAATTGCATCTACTTTGACTTGATCAATTTCGATCCCTTGATTCCGGACAATGAAACCCAAGAACTTTCCGGAGGTAAATCCAAAGGCGTACTTCAAATGGATTCATCCTAAGTTGGTATCTCCGGAGCAACTCAAACACCATCCTCAAGTCTTTCAAGTGGTCTCCCTTCTCTCTTGATTTTACCACCAAGTCGTCAACATAACATTCGACATTCTTGTGGAGAAGATAGTCAAAAATATTCTTTATAGCCCTTTGGTAAGTAGCACCAGCATTCTTCAAGCCAAAAGGCATTACCTTGTAGCAATAAATACCCTTGGGGGTGCGAAATGCAATAAACTCTTCATCTTTTGGTGCCATGAGAATTTGGTTATAGCCTGACGAACCATCCATAAACGACATTGCCCCATACCCGGTAGTAGCATCGATCATCAACTCTAGAATAGGAAGCGAGAATTCATCTTTGGGACACGCATTGTTGAGATCCCTGAAGTCGACGCACACTCAAATCTGGTCATTCTTCTTCTTTACAGGGACAATACTTGAGACCCACGTTGGGTATTTAACTTCCCGAATAAATCCAGCTTCAATGAGTTTGTTAACTTCGGTTTCAATCAGGGGAACCAAGTCCGGCCTAAAACGCCTTTGAGCTTGCTTAACAGGATGAGCGCCATTCTTGACCGCAAGGTGATGGACTGCCACCTTAGGGTCCAAGCCAGGCATTTCTTTGTAACTCCAAGCAAAGACATCCCTAAACTCCTTGAGTAACTCAATATAAGTGCTTTCTTCATCAACNGCAAGGTGATGGACTACCACCTTAGGGTCCAAGCCAGGCATTTCTTTGTAACTCCAAGCAAAGACATCCCTAAACTCCTTGAGTAACTCAATATAAGTGCTTTCTTCGTCAACTTCTAGTAAAACACTTAGGTAGGTGGGTCTTGGTTCTTCATCAGTGCCAAGATTAACTTCTTTTAAGGCATCAACCGTTGCCTTCACCCCTTCTTCAAGTTCTNCATCAGTGCCAAGATTAACTTCTTTTAAGGCATCAACCATTGCCTTCACCCCTTATTCAAGTTCCGGGGGAGCATCTTTCGCATCTTCATCTTCTTGAGGGTCCCCATTGTTAAAGGATATGTGATAACATGGTGAAACATCGTCAAATTTCTCATCATCCTCCATTAAAGATAAAACACCATGCTCGCTCTGTGTAGTAACATGATACGAAGAACCCACACTTTATTCATCTTCATCACGTTCTTTAGTGTAGACCACAGTGTATGGCTTCACCTTCAGTACTTCATCACACGAAACCATGACTTTTGTTTGTCGCTTCATTCTAGAAGGAACCAAACTTTGGAAATTTTTAGAGATCTTCTGAATTTTGGGCGAAACGGGTGTTCTTGTATTTAGATAATTTCTCTGGAACTTATTCCCCTTCTTTAATGGACCCAATCTCTCAAATACGGAAGTTTTCATAGTTGATTTTCCAAGTCGGTCAAAGACGGAAGGCCTGTTAGAAGCGGCAGATTCGTCTTCTAAGGTGATATAATTGCTACTCGCCCTCCTTATTGAGATGCGCATTGGTGACAATTGCTTGTATCCCAAACCTTCACGTGGTTTCCTCGTTGCAGCTTCTGATGGGAGTTTCCCTAACTTTGACGACTCATCGGGATTGTATCCAGCTTTCGCAATAGCTTGTAAGCGTTAGGATCAAAACCTTCATTTGTTCGCTTTGTAGAGAGTTCCACATTCGGCAAACGATTTTGGGCTACAAACTCTGCAAGAGGCTTCGAAGACAACTTTACTGCCTCAATTCGTTTTACCGGAAGAGTTAACTCCTTTAGCGTGTTGGTTTGGAGATTAGATGATTCGCCCTCGTCTTTCTTCCTTTTAGGGACATATTGAGCTTAGGACTTACTTTCTTGCCATAAGATGCAATATCCCCTCTATGAGATTTATTCATATTGGGTTGTAACTCCTCAGTAACGGCTTTGGCTTTACCAATATTCACCTCAACTCTTTTGGTTATGGGCTCGTCATTCTTGCTTTTCATGCCATCATCAACCTTTAGCTCCTTCACAATATGGTTCTTCAAGTAGAACTTTGCATCGGCGAAGTGTGACTCTGCCTCGGTGAATGGCTCATCGTCAACAACTATCTTCTTCTCGACTTCACCCTCATAGTATTTTAAACAATGATGGTAGGTAGATGGAACTACTTTATTCTCATGCATCCAAGGCCTTCCAAGCAAAACATTGTATGAAGTCTTCGCATAGATCACATGCAACCATGCACTTGATTGTATATCTTCAATAGTGATTCCCAGCCTGATCGCGCCTATGGCTCTTTGCCCCTCTTGGTTGAATCCTTGGATCATCACACGACTTTCTGAGAGTTCGTTCATGGGAATACCAAGTTCTTTCACAGTGAGAATTGGAAAAATGTTCACCGAGGATCCTCCATCAACGAAAATTCGATTTACCCTTTCATCACGCATATAGCCGACCAGGTACAATGGGCGGTTATGAAGAGTGTCACCTAACAAAAGATCATCGTTTGTGAACGTGACTTTTTCCTCACAAGAATTAACTTCTTGAGGAGTGGGCTCGATAAGCTTTTCCGAAGATGGGTCCAGCGGTAGGTCATCACTCTTTTCTTCCCTTTCGTCAATATGGAAACAAGAGGCATCAATACCCCTATGGGAAATCTTCGTGCGGAACCAACTTGGTAAAAACTCTTCCAAGGTCACTGGATGTCGTGACTTTTGAGGGTGGTGCACCTCCACTTTCGCTTTCTTTACATGCTTAACTGGGTTCCATCTCCTAGGTCTTTTCACCATTATTTTCCTTGTTGGTTGTTCCACTGATCCTTTTCGTGGGCTCCTTTTGTGGCGCCTACGACGACTCACCAACGTCCAACCTTCATCCTCCTCAGGTTGACCGTCTTCAACTTTCTAGTTCTCCAGTAATTCTTCATCTTTACTTTCTTTAGAACTACATAATTCGTCTGGATTGAATGAGCCAAATATGATAGAGACTTGGTTTGCGCTTTCTTTCTCATCTTCAAGCACGATCTTCTTTTCACGAGCTAAGTCCATAACTTTGTCCTTGAAGACAAAGCACTTCTCCAAAGGGTGGCTCACAAGTCGATGATGTTTGCAGTAATTTGGGTCATTGATTTTCTCAGCTTCATTTGGTCGCTTCATCTCCGGAAGCTCAATGAGATTTAACTCGAGGAGTTCTTCAAAAATAGCTGGCACATCAGAATCCAGAAAATGGGTACTCTTTCTCTTGCATTTCTTTTAGAGTCAACTTGCCACTTGGCTTATCTTGAAAGGAAGTGGATTTCATAGCTGCTTTTTCCTCACCTTCGTCGTGAACTTCACAGGTGATGTGTTGACATTCATAGCTTCTTTATTTTCAGATCTTGGTACAAACTTGCTCCATTTTCTGACTTCTTGCTTGTCATTCCCTTTGCGAGGTTCATAGATGGGCAGCCTTTCATTTCCAGTAGAGGCCATGCTCAATTCTATGTCATGGGCACGAGTTGCAAGTTCTACAAATGTGCTAGGCTTGATACCTTGCAAGATGTAGCGCAATAACCAATGCATACCTTGGATGCACATCTCTATGCCAGAAGCTTCACTAAGCCTGTCTTTACAGTTGAGGCTTGCATTCCTCCAACGATTGATAAAGTCGATAACTAGTTCACTCTTCTGTTGACGAGTATTTGTAAGTTCCACCATGCTCACGGTGCGCCTTGTGCTATAAAAGCGATTGAGGAACTCTTGTTCTAGTTGATCCCAAATATCAATAGATCCTGCCTCGAGGTCTTTGTACCAATCAAAAGTATTTCTTTTTAGTGAGCGGACAAACTGTTTGACGAGGTAATCTCCATAAGTCCAAGCGTTGTTGCATGTCTCAACGAAATGTGCCACATGTTGCTTTGGATTGCCTTTACCATCAAACTGTTGAAACTTTTGGGGGTTGATAGCCAGCAGGCATTTTCAACATATCGATCCTTGCAGTGTACGACTTTGCGTATGTAAGGGAAGACTTGGTAGCAACTTCGTACTTACTTTTAATAGTTCATTCGATGAACTCCTTCAGTTGACCGATTGGAATCATCCCTTTCGAAGAGACTAGAATTTCCTTAGTGGATGAAACTTGTCGTGGGGGAGTGTCAATCTCTTGGACTTCTGGGAGTTTGCCAGGTGCATGGGTGGATTCTTCTTCCATCAAGATTCCCACCCTATCTGTTAGCTTGTCGATTCTAGCATCTTGATTTTGCATGCGCTTGGTGAAGCCAGCGATTGCTTCTGTCAAGTTTGCCAACTGCTCCTCCACAGATGAAGTGTTTGTCACCATGGCTTGCATGATTGTCATGGACGATGGAGAGTAGCATGGATTTTCACACAGATTAATCCTTGATTGGCTCACGCTATGTGGTGTAAGTGGGGAGGATTCATCGCTTAAAGCGTCATCATCTTCCTTCACAACAGAGTGCTTGGATCCGGAGAGGTCAAGCAGAGCAAGAGTTTTCTTGATCTTTTCAGCAACATTGCTTCCTCCTTCGGTTGCACTTGTGGAAGATATTGATCTTTTTGAGGATGAAGATCCGAAAACAGGGGTAGATGCGGACGACACTTGGGGTGCTTGTTGTCCTAACGAGCTTGCTTTGCTCCTCGTAACTAGTCTGAAGTTTCCAAAGGTAACTTCGAGTATGTTTTCCACATCAGCATAGAACTTGGAATTAGCAGACTTGGCGGAAGTTGAATTGGAGTTGATTTTCTTGAAAGCCATTTCGTTGTTCTTGAACCTTGGTGATTGAAAAGTTGAGATGAGAGGTAGAGATTGTCCCATTGGGCGTGCCAGAATTTGTAGACAATAAATTGCGTCGAGAAAATATAATCAGGATCGTAAAATATCACAACAATCGTAGTATTTGATTTCAAATATTATGAGTGTACAATATCTATGAATCATCTGATTCTTCTTTTCAATATAAATTCAAGGGCCTTTGAGATTGATCTTGAATTTTAATTTGATTTATCCGTCGCGAACACTTTGATTGTTGCCACGAATTTTATCACGAACAAGTAGCCTTGATCCTGAACGCCTTGTATTTGATTTGACTTCGTTCTTGATCTTGAATACTTGAATTGTTCTTCGTTCTTGAGCTTGGACTTGATTTGTTCTTCGTTCTTGAACTTGAACTTGGTGCTTGAAGCTTGTAGAGAAATTTGCGGTGTTTGATCCACGAGCTCTCTCTTGCTTCTTGTTATAACCTCTGGTGCCTTTTCTGGTTATGAAGACCTCTATTTATAGTTGTGGAAGGGAGGAGTTGTGATAAGAACAAACTCTTTCCGACCAATCAAATTGAAGTGTGACATGGCCGCATTTGATTGACCAGAACATGTCGGTTGCACACGTGGCGCAGTTTCATTGGCCCTGTAATTTGACTTGGCATGTCTTGTCATTTTGATACGTGGCATGGTCTTATTGGCTCTTCCGCTTGACTTGGCGTGCCATGTCATTTGACACGTGGGCATCCATTTGGGCCTCTAGGAAGATAAAATCTGGGCCTAATGAATTGGGCTCATCACTTCAACCCAACTAAATGGACTAGTCCAATAGATGAAGCTTATTTATTTAATTCATATATGTTGGGATTATAATTAATTCAATTATATTAGTCCAATAAATTTATTTGAACTAATATATCTTGAATTTTAAAATATAATCCCAATTATTTTACGGATTTAATTCCAATAAAATTTATATACCTACAATTTTAATATACTACACCAAATAATAAATAAAAAATAATATTTATATAACTAATACTTGTATTATTAATCCATACATTACTAATATACCTTATTCCACCCCATTCTTATATCTTATAGAGATTTCATGAAATTAAAACGAGGTCCAGTTTTGGTGGGGTTAAGATTGAGCTTTCTCGATTACAAAACGTCAAATTTTTGCACAGCGTGGGACTTTATGTTATCTTCTTTTTCCCAAATAAACAGCTTGATTTTCAAATCGCGAGAAAACGAAGAGATATTCGTAAAGTGAGTATGTCCAAAATAGGCGAAAACCTCGACAATTTCGCTCAATCGTCAACCAATAATATCGTGAGTCCGCCATTTCTTCAACTGGTTTCCAAAACCTTGTTTCCTCTTTTTGCCTATAAAAGGAGCTTCACTTCTAGCCATTTTTCATTGCTCACAACTACTCTGAAGCTTCCTTAAAATCATCTGAATAATTAATACTTCTAGCGATAAGTTATTATTTTTAACAAATATATATAATCATGAGTTACTTGAACCGCGTCTGGGTGGCCGCTACCGTCGCCGTCGTAAACGGCCACTCCGATCATGGCCAGAAAGTGAAGTCCGGCCTCAAATCCTTACACCACGGCAAAAAACGCTTCTCCTCTTCCTCCACCTCTTCCGGCGCCGACAGTCTCCGGCCGTTATCCGGCATGTTAGGATCTGATGTCGGCGGGTTCATCGGAAGTGGAAACGGCGAGGAGAAGAGGAAACAAGCTGATGAGTCGCTCCGGCAAGTCATGTACCTAAACTGCTGGGGACAAAGCTGAGCTGTGGCAGTAGATCGGAAGTTTTCCGTTGGAATTTAGGTGGTGAGAAGTCGCCGCCGGGAAAGGGGAGTGAGTTGACCGGGTTGACTCGTATTGGAGGGCGCGTGAACTGAGTTAACTCGGCCGATCCCGTTTCCTCAAAAAAATGCAGTTGCTCCTAGTGTAAATTTTGTACATAGTTTAACCTTTGTAAAGTTAACTACTTTGGGCCTTTTACCCACTTGATTATGGAAAAAAGAATAAAGATATTTCGCAAACAATAGTTTTCTTAGATTCCACTACAGTCTTGCCTTTCATCTCGTGTCACCATTGAATAACGCTTACTCAAGTTTGGCAAAAGGCTCAGTGCCTAACATCTGTCGTTGCCTAACTTTCTTCCAAGTAATCCCATAAGAAAGTCGTACACTTGAATCATTTTCTCTAATGTTGCGAAGTTTCTTTCCTGCTCCAAAATTGCGCATGTTTTGGTGAAGAGATTTAACAACTGAATTTTATCCAACTATCCTTTCAGTTTCTGGTTGTTACTGGGGCACTGTGAGTTTGTCGGAAATAAGAGGAAGTAACATTCATCATTTCCTTTTGTTGGTTGAACTTGTTTGGGCAGAAATGCAGAACAGTTATTGAGACATTGAATAGCTCGTATTTTGCTTCTCTGCAGAAATTGGTTACATGTTTGACTAGAGGCCTTTGGCTTCAACAAGAATACGAACTTCAGTTCTAAAGTGCTATACATGTGTACTAACTCGTATTGATGAACAAAATTTTAGTGAGTTATCTCAGGGAAGGAATGCTGGCCTAGTCGGGGAATTTCAGGTGCTGGAATTATAAATTTGGTTCTAATTACTCAAAGTGACCGTGCTAAATAATTGGTCCAATTATGAATTCTCATTGACCAAAAGTCATGACATTATCATCCTTTCGAAGGTATGTAGGGGAAAATAAAGTTTTACTCATGATGGAAAATAAACCAACAGGGACTACAAATGAAGCGATCTTTTTTCTGTTTTCGCAACTTTAACTAAGTTATTATGTCAGTGGAGACCAATTCTTATTTTGGATGGATTACTTAGGTTCCTACTTCTGAAATATACTCTTATATTCATAATAAGATAACAGATTGGATTGGCCATAAAGTGTGCTCTAATTTCAAGGATTGACAACGGTTTCTCACCAGTTACATAGACCAATGCCTTCCCAAACTATGAAATACAAACAATCTTGCTACCATTTTGATGGTGCAAGTAAGTTTTGAATTTACTTTTTCTCGTAACACTCTTTGCTGACTCCAAAAATACATATTTCCATGTTAAGTAAAATGAATCATGATCAAATAACTACAGTCAAACGTTTTTATAATAGTCTCGTTTGTTCGGAATATTTTTGATATTATAGTGAACATATATTATAACATAAGATGAAAATTAATTTAGAAAAAAACTTGACTTTTATAGTGAAGTGTTGTTATATATGAATACTGTTATTGAGAGGTCTAACTGTATGTTTCAAATAATATAGGTAAATTTACGAATTTTACACCAATTATATAGCATCAAGAGAATTTACCGGGAGCTTCGAGTCAATTTACCATCCAATAATTAACACCCAAAACGGCAATTTTGGAGTATAATACAAAAGTTATCACTTAACCTATCTAGATACCAGAAAAAGTGAGTGAAATAAATCAAACCACAAAAATGTTAGTGTTAATGAAGCCAAACTTATCTCTAAAAGTTTAACCTAAAAAAGCTTTGGGACGACTTTCACGTGAAGAGAGTATTGCCGAAAGGAAAGAAGGGGGGAAAAGACAGGAGGACAAGAAAACAAAGCTGTAGATTACAACAACGAAGTCGGCAACGTTGTGAATTGGAGGAAATTACAACAACGTCCAATTATTCATCTCAAGTTGTTAATTAAGTTGTAACCATCAAAACTAACTTCACACTATAAATGCAGTTAACAAATTGATCCAACAATCGAAGTAAAAGGAAAGGAAAGAAAAGAAAATCAAATTTCGAGCAATTTATATACAATAGAGATGGCCAAAGCAAGCTACAAACAAGCCATGCTTCTCAGCTTTGTTCTCTTGTTCCTTCTCTGCATTAACATGGCCGAGAGCAGAACGATTTCCTGTAAGTTTACCTTGCTAATAAAGTACTCCCTCCCTTTCAATTAATGTGAACCTGTTTAACTGAACACGAAAATATGTTCACGTAAAATGGAGCGGGGAGTAATACTTACACAGGTGATTTTGGTATGGATCGAAGTAAATTTCTAAGAAAATAGTTAAGAATGTTTTTTGGTACAATGGAAGTCATTTTTATTGTTTGATTACCAGAAAATATGTTCATACGTAAAATGACTTTTCCTCACATGTATGGACTAATAAAGTATTTTCCTTTGAAATTCAAACTATCTTAGTTTTTAATATCACTTGCTCAAAATAAGACCTAGACGTTATTATCAATCTTTAATATAATACGCAGAGAATTCATAAAAAAACTCTTTTATTTTTAAATAATTATAATTTCTTGATGGGTGCAGCTGGAACTGAGAAAAATTCAGTTCTAATATGCAGTAAGATTTATGGTGCAAATATTGGGGACACATGCTTCAGCATTATGCAGAATTTTGGTGTGACCCCTGAGGCTTTTACTACTTTGAATCCCAATCTCAATTGTGACAAAATGTTCGTTGGTGAATGGATATGCGTTGATGGTTCCTCCTCCTAGAATATCAAGCTCAAGAAATAAATATTTGGATTTCTTATTTTTGTTGGGAAAAAGAAGGCATCCCTAAGGCTAAGGCTAATGTACGAATAAAAAAGAATAAGGTTGCTTTTGTAATGTTTCTGGTTTTCTTCTCCAGATCCAAATATATAAGTAAATCATGTTCCAAGTATAATCATTTCTCAGCGTATTATGTGACGCGGTGTAAAATTTCCTTTAAATAATCGCATCAACACAATTTCATCTATTTGCGCCATCTTTTGGAGCAATTTACGGAAGTTAACTTGATGGAATGAGTTAGAACCATTTGGAAACAAATTGAAGAGCAAAATAGAAAATTAAGATAATTAGGTACGGATTTTTGTCATAGCGAAATTCCCGAAACGAACAATATGATAATAAATCGCTAGCTTAAGTATATGTATGATAGTTGGAGAAACTTTTTCTTATCCTTTTTGATGTGACAGGCCAGTGAATATCAGTGGCGAAATTAGAAATTACTCAACGGTATTTAACTTGGAAGAAGTGAAAAAATTTCGACAAAGGATATTCAATATGTGTTATATACCTCTAAAATATAATATTTTATCGATATACAGTATAATTTTTTAACGAACGGTGGTTAATTTAACATATGAAGGAAGTAAGATAGAAGAAAAGATCTTTAACAGATTCGGACGACGCACCTAATTAAGTTATGCTAGGTAAATACGTATTCGTATCGAATATATGTACAAAGTCAATAAATATAAGATATATATCTTGCCTATACCATCAATAAGAACCTAATCTCTTTTTAATATGAAGAACCTTTTTGCATGATACAATGTAGGGTTAAATTGCTGAATCGGCCCAAACTTGAGTTGGGCAAGCGGTTATGACCCATTGTTTATTAAATCAACCCGCGGAAATATTGAACGAGTCGAGTCATGACTCTATAAAGATTCACCTTTTTTAATGCGTTATGTTGAAGTGTAAATTCGTTTGGTAAAAATAAAACTCGTCCAATTGGCGAACTTTGGTTTTCGTCATCCAATTCGCAAACTTAAGTAGAAAATGTTAGAGTTATAGCTCACTGTGTTTACTTAATCCGTCTTGACTTGATCAAACTTCGGATGAGTTAAATGATGACTAATTTGTTGACATAACCATTGAAACTCAACATATATAAAAACAAACTTCAAATTCGATGTTCGCAGCCAACTTGCAACAACGATATAGATAAAGGTTAGGGACTTAGAGGGCTGATCTACTTGGGCATCTATTACTATATATGACACGAGGGTCCAGATGTAGAATAAAGGCAGATATAGAATACTGGTAGCAGATATTGTTTACCTTGAAAATAGTAATTACAATTATATTTAATTTTGTGATTTTAAAAGTACGTGATCTATTTTAATATCGGTTGTTTAGGCAGTAGATGCTAAGTGAGCAGAGGGAAAGCGAAATAAGAGCAAAGGAAAACAAGATTATGCAAACCGAGCAGTGGAGAGACGGGGTCTCGAGGTCGAGCTCAAAAGCTTGACAAGGTGCCGCCGAGAATGATATAACAGTATTGAAGGCCTTGGGTATGACCTATTTGTGATTAATAACGAATAATAAATGAAGAACAACTAACGAACACAACAAAAGAAAGACAATTAATCAATGAAACAATTGTAGAGAATACTTTTGTTTAGAGAGCAGAGGATGTTCTTGTTCTTGTATTCAATGTCCTGTGTGTTACAAAGTGACAAGGGTCCCTTTTATATATAAGGGGGAATCTCAACATAGTACATGTGTAATTAATGCAAAGAGAGATGGCTGGTACAACCATTTAATGCCACGGTACGAGCTTGTACTATTTTGTGTATTTTGTCAGCTTTAACCACGTGCCCTTTGAAAATTTCCCGTCTTTCCATGTTGATCTTCGATTTACACTGCCTCGAGGTCGAGGACCTTCGATATGCCCCCTCGATGTCAAAACTCGAACCTTCGAGCCTTCTAAGCGTCATAATGATCGTAAAATCGGGCTCTCCGATTTTAGTCGTATACAGATAGTCCCCGCGTTTCTTAGAATGAGGTGATAAGAAACAGTCTTGACTTCTTGCCTCTTCGACACCCCTATTATGACGTCAATGCCTTTAAAGAATTAAATGATGTGACATAAAAAGCTACGCAGAGGTTGTTGTCAACACAATTCTCGAGAAGCCCATGAACCGTCATAGGTTTGACCCTTCCGCTTCAAGCATGCCCAAAGAGCCTCTATAAATGCTTCAATCACTTGCCTTTTCATAATTTTACATCTTCTTCAGACCTTCAAACTTTACGAAGTGCTTTCCATTCTTATCTTCTGTCTGTGTTTGTTTCTTTATCTTCTTACTTCAAAACTCGATTACAATTATGGCAAAAACTTCCTAAACGGTACCACAAAAAGAGGGAGTCGCTTCTTCATCACGCCCATCTAAGGGCAAGTCAAAAACTCCTCCAACCATCGAGCAATGCATCCCTGGCCCTTTCGACACCATCTCTGACTTCACAATTGAAAAACCCCTTCTACACCGGGCCGATGCGAGCCCATGTCCCGATACATAAGTGTAGTATCGGATATAGAGAGGGTAAAATTTGACTGCCGTTGGGGGGAGGCGGACCGAGTAGAAATCCCTACAGCCGACGAAAGCATAGTCACGCATAAGGCTGACTTTCTTAGTGTATATACATACCCCTTTACCTTAGGCCCCATAGATTCTTCTTCTCCATGGATTGACCCGGTGATTCTTGATTTTTGTCATCAATACCGAGTGACACTCGGTCAGATCTATCCTTCTTTTTGGAGGATCGTTTATATGTTTCGATACATTGCCAACATTGTCGAGGGGATGACTTTCACCCTTGACCATTTGATCAGGTTATACAGCCCTCGACTCTTCCGTGGATGCCTAATTAAACTGCACCATCGATCCGCCAAGGCGTTTCTCGCTTGCATCGACGAGGATAGAGATCGGGTATAGATGAGCCGATTCGTTAGAATCAGAACTTCGGACATCACCTCTGTTGATAGAATGTCGTTCCCAGAGGAATGGAATATGAAACGTAAGTACCCCTGAATTGAGTATGTTTTTCCATTTCTTTCTCTTTCGACTGATTTTATTCTAATTGTGCAGCCATTGTTTGGTTTCCCGAGGCGGTTCAGTACCTTCTGGGTGGATCAAACTTTTAGACTCCGCTTTCCTATACAATAAACGTGTATGGCGTGAGCTAGCTAAAACACGGTGGCAGGCTAAGAACCATGGTATACTCTTGTTGTTACTGTTTTCTCATCCTTTGTAAGTGCTTTCGATGGTGGTGTTTTTTGACATAACACGCTTGTGCAGGCCTTAGTGAAGGTGTGTTTATGAGGCCGCTCCTACCTGGCGAGGAAGAGACTCCGAAGACCACCAAGGACGGGAATAGGAAAAAGGAGATCTCGGCGGCGTCTCTAAAATCAAAAAGAGCAATGACTTGGAATCTCAAGAACGATGCCACGGTCTTATCCTCGATGGCTGCTGAGAGCCTGCGGGCCGAGGAAGAGAGTGATGATACCTGCCCTTTGTTACAAAGGGCAAGGCGAAGTGTTGATGCTTCGAAAGCTTCTGGGCGGTCGTCTGCTGAGTTGGAGGCGGCCGATGTGGACCCGCCCTGTGTTGAGGAGGCCCTCGAGGAGGGTTCAGATGCAGTCCACGAGACTCTCGTCGGACATGGCACAGTCCGTGTTGATGAGCTCGGAGGGCTTGCTACTGGAGCTTTTCGAAGTCAGGAAGAACCCTCGATGGAGGCTGATATTGCTGGTGGACTTCACTCGGGCCCGTCGTTTTCTCCAGGGAGATACGAGATGCCCAAGTCAGGAATGTTCCTGGTTTGGAGACCTCTCATGGAGAGGATGACGCGTTCAAAGACTATTTTGAAAGGGTAGAGGAGGAGACCTATGTTGATGCCCCCGTTTAAGTCGAGGAGGCCGAGAGGCTCCAAAAGCATGTGATATTCTCGAAATAACATGTTGTTCTTCAACTTTCTATTCTTGCTTTCTAATGTTCTTCCTCTGTGCTGCAGGTCAAGAAGCTGTATGACCAAGCCTTCTCTAAGATGCAAGATGAGTTGACTCATCGTGAAGGGGAGCTTGAGAAGCTCATGTCGGAGTCTGTCGAGATGGAGGCTCTGTGTGCCCGGAAAGAGGAGGAATTGATCAACCTCCGGGCAGGTTCACAGAGAGCGTTTCGGGAGAGGGCCGACTTTCTCGAGCATTTCATTACTTGGCGCTGATCGACTTATTTTCTGCGCTTTTCAGATTAGGCAGAAGGATGCCCTGGTGGAGTAGCTCCGAGAGGATGTTGTGGCCAGGGACGCCGAAATCCTCGAACTGGCTCGCTGAATGCTGCCACGGCTTCGGAGAAGGACGTGCTTCGGGGGAAGCTATTATCGATTTAAGAACTTCTTCAAGGTGCTCAGGAGGAGGCTACTGCACTATCTACTGCCAAGTCTAAGGCCGACGATTTTGTCTCCTCATACAAGAGAGATGTTGCTGCTGCGAATGAACGTGCCAGGGAGATATCCGAGCTAAAACTGGCTCAGACAGATGCTCATGCCCACAAACAAGCCAGGAGGCAAGCCCTCGAGGAAGTGAGCACTAAGGGCGTCGATCTTTCTGCCGAGATCGAAGAATCCAGGGCCCTGGAAGAAGAATCGGCAATGCCGACTACGTCAGACGAGGGCTCTGAAAGTGGCTCAGATAGCAGTGAAGGCGAATAATATATTCTCCTACTGCTTGATTTTTTCTCTTTTTGTATATGGGACACTCGGGGGAATTTTTGTAGAAATACCCTTGTAAATGCATTTTTTGAAATAAAATGCCTCGTTGTTACATATCTCCAAACTTTGTTCTGCAATGCTTGCGCAAAAGTTGACTTTCAAGCTTTGATTCTAAGCCTTTCGGAACTCGTACTTGCAATAGTAGACCCCCTCTAGATTGGACACCTTCTCGAGGTTAGGTCGACATGGGAGCTTCGATCCCTCGAACATTATGCAACAGTGTCATTTATGTGACATGGCCATGAAGTGAGTGAGGTAGTCCCACCGGTACACTACCTAAAACGTTATGACAACTTTGTCAGAAATAAATGGCTTTCAAAGCAGTTAAATAGCCACCGCTTGCTTGTAAATTTTCTTGCTTCCTCTTCATTATAAGTCTTGAAACTTTGCAAAACTAACTTTCCTTCAAACGCTCTCTTCCTTTTCTTATCTTGCGAAACTATTTTCATCTCTTCCTCTTTACCTTTGCTTGAGTAGTTATGGTTGCCGTGCCTAAATCCGTTGACAAAGAAGAGGAAAACCTTACCTCTGCATCTTGCCCGGCCGGTGGTATATCGCCGGCTATGGGGAGTTGACCTCGTGATGTTTTTCTCCGAAAAAAGACTTTGCATTAGAGAAGCCCTTCAATGATCCGGGCCATCGAGAGCATGCTTCGTGGTTTATTCGGTCGATAGAGGAGAGTTACCTCGAGGTCATGAGGAGAGATTGCGGATGGGGAGAAAATGTGATGCTTCAGATACCTTATCGAGAAGAGAATATCATGACTCATGTAGAGGGATTCTTGACTGTGTACACGTACCCGTTTACATTAGGCCTCCTCGACCGCCTGGTTCTCGAATTCTGCAAAAGGTACCGAGTCACACTAGCTCAGATTCATCTGCCACTTTGGCGGATAGTGTTGATGATGAGGTACTTTACCGAAAAGGCTGAGCTCGAGTTTACCCTCAGCCACCTTATTAGATTGTATCAACCTCAACATTGTCGGGGTCTGATAGCGTTACGACGCCGATCCACGAGGCCCTTTATTGCTAGTGACGACGAGGACCAAAACCGATGATGGATGAGTCGGTTTGTCCGAGTGAGGACCATCGATATTATTCCTGTAGAGTTCTTGCCGTTTCTCGAGAAATGGAATTTCAAACGTAAGCTACATCATACCTTAGTGCCCCTTGCTTTGGTTGATTTATAAGAATGTTTCTTTCTTTTTCTCAGCGATTCTGTGGATGCCGGAAGAGATATCTTGCGGAGTGGACTCGGAGGCTGGCATGTTCGTCGACTTATGATGAACGCAAGTGGCGAGATCTATCAAAAGGAAGATGGGAAGCAAAGCATCACGGTATGAGTCATGCGATTTCCCTTTTGAGGAATGTTTCCTTTTGTGTGTACTAACTCCGCTACCACAGGTGTTGATGGATTCTCGAAGATGAGACTGTGCCCCTTTGAGGAGAGGGAAGGCCCATCAACTTCGGGGCCGAGGGATGATAATAAGAGAAAAAGGTCCTTGATGGATGAGGGGATATTCTCACCGAGGCGGGGCCTACCCTGAGACGCAGAGAGTGCCGCCGCTGAAGAGGACTTCATATGTGTTGGTTACTCCGAGGACGTCAGCTCTCCTTGGGAAGATGGTGCTTCGTCTACGAGGAACGTTAGGAAGAGGTTCCTCCAGAGGGAAAAAGCAAGAGTCCTCCACCATCGTCTTCTTCTTCCTTCGAGGGACGTTAGGAACGAGGGGCCGCCCGAACCAAATGGGGTCCCGAGTGGTCATGCCCCTATTGAGAGCGGTTCAACTGGGGCCGATGGGGGCAGGACAGTAGATGCACGTTAAACTTTTTAAGAGGCTCAGCGGCTCTCTTCCAGGTGAGTTTTGATCTCCTTGTTGGCTTTTCAGCTATGAATCTTCATTCTTTGAACCGAAGTTTCTCCTCCATAGATTTTTGACAAACTCAAGTTCGAGCTGCTTCATTGTGAGACCAGGCTGCGGGAAGCTTTGGGCAAGGAATAATCTCTCAAGATTCTTTCCAATAAGAAGATGAAAGAGTTGATATATCTTCAGATGGAGATGCATCGAAGTCGAAACTATGAAGGCAATCTCGAGCGTCAGGTAACCCTTATCCTGAAGAAGTGAATGCTCCCTTTCTCGCTTTTGGAAACTAATGTTTCACTGCTTTAGCTGTAGAGAAAAATGGAAACACTGGAATGCCTTTGGAGCAAGGTCGACAAGTGAATTCCGAATGCCATGCGTTGAAGGCGCAGATAGGCATTCATGTTGCGGCCCAAAGGAATGCCTTGGCCAAGGCCTCTGCCCTCGAGGTACAACTTCATAATGCTCGAGAAGGTAGATCAATTCAGACGAGCAGTATTTCCAAGATCGAGACTGATCTCTTGAATATGAAGGCCGAGGTCGTGGAGGCCCGGGCTGAAGCTGAAGAAGTTCGAGCGAAGGCCGATAAGAAGGTGGCCGTCTTTTTGAAAGATGTTGCCGATGCTCGGGCTGAGCTGAGAGGAGCTTTTGACAGAGAGAGGAGGGGAAATGAGTATGCACGATGCAGGTCGGAGGGAGAATCTCGAAGAGATTCACGCTAGGGGCTTTGATCTCTCGGAAGAGATAAAGCAAGCCAAGGCGAATGAGATCGACTCCGAGTTTTTTCTTTCTTCCGGTGCCGATGATGGTATTTGAAGGCTTCTGAGGGAGTTGGTCCCTAGAGCAGATTAGGTTTTCTTTCTTTGTTCTTTGTAAAGACTCACGTGGGAGCATTGTAAATGCATATTTGTAATACATACACACACACACACACACACACACATATATATATATATATATATATGAGAAAGATTCTTTGGTTTTCCTGATTTGTTGTCGATAATTAGCCCGCTGGAATGGACTTTGAGGTGAAACCTTTGGGTTTATAAATTGTCTTTGAGGCTTTTTAGGCTGGCCCGTGGGCTCTTACGCATTGGGTCGGTACGCCCCTTAATATAGCTGGCGACTTGGGGTCTTACCCGTTTGGCCCTGAGGCGCTTTAGTTAACTATTTCAGGCTCAGTCTCTGAGTCGGGTTTCGACTCGAGATCATTGGACCTTAGGTTTTTAAATCGGCCCTGAGGCGTTTTGGTTTGGTATGACCTGAAGCTGGCGACTTGGGCTCTTACGCGTTAGGTCGGTACGACCTTTAGTGTAGCTGGCGACTTGGGCACTTATGCTTTTGGCCTTGAGGCGCTTTAGTTAATCGTTTCGAGCTCAGTCTACGAGTCGGGTTTCGACTCGAGCTCATCGGCCCTTAGGTTTTTAAATCGTCCCTGAGGCGTTTTGGGTCGGTACGACCTGAAGCTGGCGATTTGGGCTCTTATGCGTTAGGTCAGTACGACCTTTAGTGTAGCTGGCGATTTGGGCTCTTATGCGTTAGGTCAGTACGACCTTTAGTGTAGCTGGCGACTTGGGTTCTTATATTTTTGGCTTTGAGGCGCTTTAGTTAACCGTTTCGGGCTCAGTCTCTGAGTCGGGTTTCGACTCGAGCTCATCGGCACTTAGGTTTTTAAATCGGCCCTGAGGCGTTTTGGGTCGGTACGACCTGAAGCTGGCAACTTGGGCTCTTACGCGTTAGGTCGGTATGACCTTTAGTGTAGCTGGCGACTTGGGGTCTTAAGCTTTTGGCCCTGAGGCGCTTTAGTTAACCATTTCGGGCTCAGTCTCCTAGTCGGGTTTTGACTCGAGCTCATCGATCCTTAGGTTTTTAAATAGACCATGAGGCATTTTGGGTCGGTACGACCTGAAGCTGGCGCCTTGGGCTCTTACGTGTTAGGTTGGTACGACCTTTAGTGTAGCTGGAAACTTGGGCTCTTACACTTTAGGTCGGTACGATATTTACCGGTTCTTTTTGAAGTTTTATCGAAGTAATTGGAGGCCTTTGATTTTATGGCAACAATCGGACGTCTCCGAGTCGCATTAGTTTGGCCGGAGCCTTATGAAGGTGGTCATTGTATTTGGCCGTAGCCTTTTAGTCTCCGAGTGAGATAGTTTTGGCGTCTATATCGAGGGTATGCCTTTTTAGGGGTCTTACAAGTTCGATATATAGCATTGACTTTGATATCGGGGTTATGCCTTTTTAAGGTCTTACAATTTTTTTCCTGCCTTGCTCGAGGTCTTGCTGTTTTGATGTTGCCTTGTTGAGGGCTTAGATTGTTGATATTGCCTCATGGAGGGCTTACGCGCTTGAAGTTACCGGCCCTGAGGTCTTACGGCTTCGAGTTAGATAGCTTGATGAGCCGACCGTCGAGGACAGTACCCGAGTCGGAGTTGATATTGCCTCATGAAGGGCTTATATTCTCGAATTTTCCGGCCCCGAGGTCTTATGGCTTCGAGTTTTTGATGGCTCGATGGGGTGACTGTCGAGGACAGTTCCCGAGCGGTCAAAATATTTTTGGCCCTGGGGCCGTTTCTTGTGAAAATAGCAAACTTCTTTGACGCGCGTAGTGTTTTGATGATAAAAGATTCTTCTCTGATTACTTGGTACAAGTATACATTTTTCACCATTGAGGGTTCGATTATTCTATGTGGACACGGTTCATTTGACCGTTTGGTCCTATACATTGTTCTCCTGTCGAGACCCTCTTTGGCGTGTTTCAGTGATCTCTCGAGGGGATGCCCCTCAGTATTTGAGGTTGATCGAAGAGAAGCCTTGAATACTCGGTGAGTTCTCCTTAGGTAGCATATGGGTGTTGCCTTATTAAAAACCTCGTCGGTAAAACCCATTTGGGATAAAATCCGACGTGAGGGAAAAAGAGCACAACACATGCTTTAAAACCTAAGGCCTTCGAGCTGGAGGGTGCTCCGATTCTTTTCAATTGAGCACCTGCACATAGGTTAGGGTAAAACGTGAAGGAAAGAGGGAGAGTATTGTACCTTAACTATGGTGGCATTCAAGCCTCGATATGCTTCAGTCACTCATTCCGAGGACGCGATACGGTCCTTTGTTCGCTCATCGAGGATGCAGTTTGTGATTGCCACTTGGCTACTTACTTGTTTTTGGCTCCTTCGTTATAGAAGGTGCCGGCGTCGGTGCCACATCGTGCACTGCAAACATTTCTTTTGCTGCATGCTGCTCCCCGTATATTGTTTTTTCTCCATCCTTCGTAGGAAACTTCATCATTTTATGAAGGGTTGACGATACCGCCCTCATACTGTGAATCCATGGCTTTCCGAGCAATGCGTTGTATCTCATGTCACCTTTGATGACATGAAACTTGGTGTTTTGAATTGTGCCTACCATGCTAAATGGGAGGATGATTTCCCCTTTCGTTGTTTCGCTCGCCATGTTGAATCCATTGAGGACACGGGAGGCGGGCATGATTTGATCAAGCAAACCGAGTTTCTCTACCACCCTCGACCGAATTATGTTGGCCGAACTGCCTGGATCCACGAGCACACGTTTAATTTGAAATTTATCCAAAAGAAAAGAAATTACCGGTGCGTCAATATGAGGTTGAGACAAGGTCTCGATGTCTACTCGCTGAATGAAAGAGCATCTTCAGGTATGTAGCTTCGAGTTCGCTTTTCCCTGGTGATGGATACTTTTGTTCGTTTGAAAATGGGTCCCTGGGGGACGTCGATTCCTCCAATAATCATATGGATGACGTGCCGTGGTTCTTCTGCTTCGTTTTTCCTGTTTGCCTCTCTTTCCCGGAATTGATTTTGGCTCGGTCGCTGAGGAAATCTCGAAGGTTCCCTTTGCTGATTAGTCAGGCCACCTCTTCTCGGAGCTGTCTGCAGTCCTCGGTCCTATGGCCGTGCGTACCGTGAAATTCGCATATCAGGTTGGGGTTCCTTTGAGAAGGATCTGATAGTACGGGTCTTGGCCATCTGGTGTCTTTGATTTTGCCTATGTTCGATACTATATCTGAAACATCAATGTTGAAATTGTACTTAGATAGCCGGGGTGTTTCTGCCGGCCCTGCGTGCCTGTCGAACCTTGCTTTATGTATGCCGGTCCATCCTTTGATCACTCCGAGGTATGTTACGCCTTGGGTTATTTCTCTGATTCTCTATGTATGGTTGATACCTTTCTTTGTTTAGCCTTGGCTTTCTTTCTGGAAGCCTCGATTCCTTTGCTAAGACTCTGCTAGGATACACCGAGCCCGAGGGGGCTTCCAATTGGTCGTCCTAGACCCTGATCTTTAATTGACACCTGTTGTGTACATCCGCCCAAACCATGACGGGGTCGATTAAGTTTTGCTTTAGCTGCTTTGAAGCTATCGAGCTTTGATCATTCAAGTCCTGAGTGAAGGCTTGCACCGCCCAATCGTCGGATACCAGTGGTAATTCCATTTATTCTAGTTGAAATAGGGATACGAACTCCCTCAACATCTCATTCTCTCTTTGTTTTATTTTGAAGAAATCAGATTTCATTGTAGCGACCTTGATGGCACCAGCATGTGCCTTCACAAAGGAGTCTACCATCATGGCAAATGAATCTATCGAGTTCGGGGGCAGGTTATGATACCACATCATGGAACTTTGGATAGTGTTTCTCTGGATTTTTTCAATAGAACTGATTCAATCTTGTCATCTCTTAGGTCGTTCCCTTTCACAACACAAGTGTAGGAAGTAATGTGCTCTTTGGGGTTTGAGGTCCCGTTGTACTTTGGGAGATCGGGCATTCTGAATTTCTTAGGGATGGGCTTCGGAGCCGCATCGATGGGAATGGATTTTGCACGAACTTCTTCTAATCTACGCCCTTGAGAATCGGTGGTGCGCCCGAGATCTGATTGACCCTCGAGTTATAGGTCTCCACCTTTTGTCGTTGGTTTCTATCTTCTTTTCGCCTGATTCAATCCTCTTTGTGAGGTCCTCGAGCATCTTCATAATAGCGGGGTCGACTACCGACCCGTTGTTTCTCGACCACTCCGGTGCCTGTTCACCTCGAGGAGCCGTTTCCGGTGGCGCTGTGCTTAGAGTTTTTTGATGGCTTTGCAGTTGAGCAATAGCCACTTGTTGTGGTTGCAACATATCAAAAATGACGTGAAGGATAACTTCTTTTTCCCTTTGAGCAGGGGCTCTTTGTTCTTCACGTTGGTCTCCCTCGCGCACACTTTCGTCTATATGAGACCTTACATCGACATGTTGAGCGTTGCGAGAGCTTTCATCGCTGGGTATTTGCCTTGGTCCCCCTTCAGGGTTTTGTGGTGGTACACCGATACCTGAAGTAGCTGCGTCGTTCTCTCCATGATCCTCAGGACCGTTGTTTTTATGTGCATTCACTGAGTTAGACATTTTCTGACCTGAAATTGAAGATTATTGGACAAGAAAAAGTGTAAAGAATAACTTGTGTTTTTTAGGAAACCAACACCAAAACGATCATTATTATTTTTAGCCCCACGGTGGGCGCCAAACTGTTTACCTTGAAAATGGTAATTACAATTATATTTGATTTTGTGGTTCTAAAAATACATGATCTATTTTAATACCAGTTGTTTAGGCAGTAGATTCTAAGTGAGCAGTGGGAAAACGAAATAAGAGCAAAGAAAAACGAGATTATGCATATCGAGCAGTGGAGAGACGGGGTCTCGAGGTCTGTCGGGATGGGCCTCGAGGTCGAGCTCAAGAGCTTGATAATGTGCCGCCAAGAATGATATAACAGTATCGAAGGCCTTGGGTATGGCCTATTTGTGATTAATAACGAATAATAAATGAAGAACAATTAATGATGAACACAATAAATGAAAGGCAATTAATCAACTGCAACGACCCGGTAGGTCGTTTTGAGAGTTAGCGCCCCGATCCCCTAATAACTGCTTTCCCCATGTCTATTTCTGCTTTTAGGACTTGTCGGAACGTGGAATGTTGAAATTCAGAGAGTTTTTGGACACATACTCCTTATATGTAAGTTCAAGCTTTAAAAATCGGACCGTAATTGGAACTGTGGGAAGACGGGTCCGGAATGGGATTTTGTCAACTCTGTTAGATCCGTTGGGTGATTTTGGAGTAAGGAGCATGTCCGGAATGTGCTTTCGAGGTCTGTAGTAGATTTAGGCTTGAATTGGCAAAAGTTAGAAATTCAGCGATTTCGGCAGATAGGTGAAATTCTAATATCGGGCTCAGAATGGAATTCCAAGAGTGGTTGTAGGTCCGTTGTGTCATTTGTGACATGTGTGTAAAATTTGAGGTCATTCGGACAAGTTTTGATGTGTTTCGGCATCGGTTGTAGATTTTGGAAATTTCATATGTTCTTAGGCTTCAGGCCATGTATAATTGGTGATTTTGGTGTTATGTGATGTGTTTTGGAGGCTCGACTAAGTTTGTATAAGGTATTAGGACTGGTTTTTAAGTTCGGTTGAGGTCCCGGGGCCCTCGGCGATGTTTTAGATGCTTAACGGTTGATTTTTGGAAATTGGTAACAGCTGAACCATTGTTGGTTCTGGTGTCTCGCACCTACGATGAATTTTCCGCAAGTGCGGACATGCAGGTGCGAAAGAGGGGCTCGCAGGTGCGGACTTGGTCAAGTCAACCAGTTCTCACAGGTGCGGTTGGGGTTCCGCAAATGCGGAGTCGCAGATGCGGCCTAGTGACCACAGGTGCGGCCCCAGGCCTTTTAGTGGGTTTTCGCACCTGCGATGGATTTTCCGTAGGTGCGGTCCAAGGGGCGCATGTGCGGAAATCGCTGGGCAGTTTATATCAAATTCGAGGGCTTGAATTTCATATCTTCTAAAAAATAATTTGGAGCTCGGGTGTAGGTGATTTGAAGTGGGTTTTGAGGAAAAGCTTCATAGGTAACGATTCCTAACCTTATTTCATTTGTATATCATTAATGTATAGCAATTTCTTCCATGCAATCAAGGAATTTAGGTGAAAAATCATAAAAATGGGAAGAAATCTCCCTAATTAGAAAATTCGAGAATTTAATAGGATTTTTTTCGTCGGTTTTCGATGATTCTTGTTCGAGTGAGTTTGTGAGTGAATGAGTGTTCTAAATTTGTAACTTTCACTCAATTTCGAGACGTGGGCCCGAGGGACTTTTTGCGCGATTTTCCTAATTTCGCGTATTAGCCTCGAACTTGTTAGCTATTTTGATTCCTTAAAGTGATATTTACATTATGCAATCGAATTGAATAGATTTGGTCCATTCAGAGGCGGATACTCGTGGCAAGAGCGTGGTTTTGAGTTGAGTAGCGCAGTCGAGGTAAGTGGCTTGCCTAACTCTGTGTTGGGGACTTCCCCTAGGCTATTTTAATACTGTTTTATGTTGTTTGGGAGCCGTGTGCGTGAGGTGACGAGTACGTACACGGGCCATTGTTGCTAAAAATCCATATTTCCCTCCTTGACTTAAATCATTTCACTCATATTTCACTGATTCATGTATCAAATATGTAGTTTAGATTAGGAGATAGCATGTCTACCTGTTTTGCTTGAATTTTTCCTAGTTATTACCGTGTGTACCATGTTTGGGACTACGGACGAGATTCCGGGAGCTGTCCCCCTGTACTGCATTGCATATTTAAATTGGGACTACGGACGAGATTCCAGGAGCTTTCCCGCTGTATTGCATAGCATATTTAAATTGGGACTACAGACGAGATTCTAGGAGCTTTCTCCCTGTACTGCATAATATATTTAAATTGGGACTACAGACGAGATTCTGGGAGCTTTCCCTCTGTATTACATTGCATATTTAAATTGAGACTATAGACGAGATTCCGGGAGAGCCTTAACCAGACCTCGTCACTACTCGACTGGGGTTAGGCTTGACACTTACTGGGTACCAATTTGTGGTGTACTCATGCCCTTTCCTGCACATGTTTTTCGTGTGCAGATCCAGGAACCAGTGCTCAGTTTCGTGGGTAGGGGTCCGAGCAGCAGCTTCTAGGAGACCGAAAGGTAATTCTGCCACGTCCGCAGAGTCATTCGAGTCACCTTCCACTCCAGACTTAGATAGATTTTTCATATAAATTCCCTTACATTGTATAGAGCTATTTTGAGACAGAGCTTGTGAATAAAGTGATATTCCGGGTTTTGGAAAAGTTGTATTTTGTATGAGACAAGTAGCGATGTTTTCATTGTAGACTCACTTATTTCGTCTTTATTTTATTGCTTCTATTTAATGTGTGTTTCCGAAATTAGGCTTACCTAGTCGTAGATACTAGGTGCCATCACGATGCCTTCGGAGGGGAAATCGGGTCGTGACAAGTTGGTATCAAAGCGTCTAGGTTCATAGGAGTCACAAGTCACAAGCCCGTTTATTAGAGTCTCGCGGATCGGTGCGGAGACGTCCGTATCTATATTTGGGAGGCTATGTAACTGTTAAGAACAATCATATTTTTTTGATTTCCTTGTTGTGCGAGTTATTGACATCAAAAATTCTAAAATTCTATTATATTCTTTCCCACAGATGGTGAGGACCCTTACTGGGAGGACCGAAGACCAGGCACCCGAGCCCCCTGCCAGAGCCGCCAGAGGCCGGGGCCGGGGTAGAGGACAAACACGGGGTGCAACCCGAACACCAGCTAGAGCAGCGACAGAGGCGCCTATGGAAGCCCCAGCTGGAGAGACGGCGCAGCAGGTCCCTATTACTGCTCCAGCCTTGCAGGAGACTTTCGCTCAGTTCATGAGCATGTTCAGTACTCTAGCACAGGCTGGACTGTTTCCGACAGCTCCCGCTACATCTCAGGCCGGGGGAGGGGCACATACTCCCAACACCCGCACTCCTGAGCAGAGGGCCCAGGTTGATCAGGCCCCAGAGTATATTCCTATGCCCCTAGCGGCTCCAGTTTGGCATGATGCTAGGGCAGCGGCTTCTGAGGCCGAGCAGCTCAGACTCGAGAGGTACAAGAAGTACCACCCACCTACTTTCAGCGGACTAGCTTCAGATGACGCTCTGGGATTTCTTGAGGAGTGTCATCATATTCTCCGCACTATGGGCATTGTGGAGACTAGTGGGGCTTCTTTCATCGCTTTCCAGCTGAGGGGAGTGGCATATCAGTGGTGGCAGGCCTATGAGCTGAGTAGTTCGGACGAGGCAGCCTCACTCACTTGGACTTAGTTTTCAGAGATGTTTTTGCGAGAGTATGTCCCTTAGAGCCTCAATGATGCTTGGCACGCAGAGTCCGAGCAGTTGCGCCAGGGTATTATGACTGTGTCGGAGTATGCAGTCCGTTTCAGTGAGTTATCTCGGTATGCACCAACCTTGGTTTCCATAGTCAGAGAGTGGGTTCGCCGCTTCATTAAGGGACTCATTCCTGGTATTCGGACCAGTATGGCCAAAGAGTTAGAGATGGATATCACTTACCAGCACGCAGTGAGTATTGCTAGGAGAGTAGAGGGCATGTTTGCCCGGGACAGAGAGGAGAGGGAGGCCAAGAGGTCTCGAGAGACTGGTCATTTTTCAGGAGCTCGTGCACCAGCAACATGTCACGGTAGGGGCTTTGTGGGTTGCCCTGTTCATTCAGCCCCTCCAGCAGCCAGCGGTATTCCAGCTCCTCCTAGACCTCAGGAGTTCTATTATGCACCGCCAGTATCCAGTGTGCCTCCAGTTCGAGGTGCTATTTCCGGCCAACCCAGCAGGCCAGCTCCTATTCAGTCTCAGCCGCAGCATCCTCCGAGGGGTTGCTTTGAGTGTGGTGACACTCGTCACGTGATTAGAGATTGCCCCAGGGCCAGGAGGGGTGCACCTCCACTGTCTTATCAGCCTCCACGTGCTCTACCGGGTCCTCCGGCTATTCTTCCAGCCCCAACTTCCACTCCACCTCCTCAGCCAGATCGAGGTGGGGTTGGGGAGGTAGAGGTCGCCCTAGAGGGGGAGGCCAGGCCAAATACTATGCCCTTCCAGCCCGTTCCGAGGTTGTTTCTTCAGACTCAGTCATCACAGGTATTGTCCCCGTCTTCCATAGGGATGCATCAGTATTATTTGATCCAGGATCTACGTATTCATATGTGTCCTCTTATTTTTCTCCACATCTGGGGATATCTCGGGATTCTTTGAGTTCCCCTGTCTATGTATCTACTCCTGTGAGAGACTCTCTAGTTGTGGACCGCGTATATCGGTTGTGTTTGATTTATCTTATTGGTTTTGAGACCAGGGCTGATTTATTATTACTCAGCATGGTAGATTTCGATGTTATCTTGGGCATGGACTGGTTGTCTCCCCATTATACTATTCTTGATTTTCACGCTAAGACGGTGATGCTAGCTATGCAGGCTTGCCGAGATTTGAGTGGAGAGGTACCTTAGAGTATACTCCCCGCAGGGTCATTTCATTCCTTAAGGCTCAGCGGATGGTTGAGAAGAGGTGTGATGCGTACTTGACCTATGTGAGAGATATCAGTGTTGATACCCCTCTAGTTGACTCAGTTCTAGTAGTGAGGGACTTTCATGATGTATTCCCAGCTGATCTTCTAGGTATGCTGCCCGATAGAGATATTGATTTCGGCATTGATTTGTTGCCGGGCATTCAGTCCATTTCTATCCCTCCTTACCGTATGGCTCCTCCTAAGTTGAAGGAGCAGTTACATGAGCTTCTTGATAAGGGTTTCATTAGACCCAGTGTATCACCTTGGGGTGCTCCAGTATTATTTGTGAAGAAAAATTATGGTTCTATGCGTATGTGTATTGATTACCGGCAGTTGAACAAGGTCACCATGAAGAACAGGTATCCTTTTCCTCGCATTAATGATTTATTCGGCCAGCTAAAGGGTTCCAGGGTATTCTCCAAGATTGACTTGCGTTCTGGTTATCATTAGCTGAAGATTCGGGATCCAGATATCCCGAAGACTACCTTCAGGACCAGATATGGCCACTATGAGTTTCTTGTTATGTCATTTGGGATGACCAATGCCCCAACAACTTTTATGCATTTGATGCACAGTGTGTTCCGACTTTATCTTGATTGTTTTGTCATTATGTTTATTGACAACATTCTGGTGTATTCCCGATCACGGGAAGATCATGAGCAGCACTTGAGGACTGTGCTTCAGACTTTGAGGGAGAAGAGATTGTATGCAAAATTCTCTAAATGCGAGTTCTGGCTTGATTCAGTGGTATTCTTGGGCCACATAGTGTCTTGGGATGGGATCAAATTAGATCCGAAGAAGGTGGAGGCGGTGCAGAGTTGGCCTAGGCCGTCATCAGCTACGGAGATCTGCAGTTTCCTTGGTTTGGCTGGGTACTATCGCCGTTTTGTGGAGGGTTTTTCATCCATTGCAGCACCGATGACCAGGTTGACTCAAAAGGGTGCTCCGTTCAGGTGGACTGAGGAGTGTGAGAAGAGCTTTCAGAAGATCAAGACAGTCCTGACTTCAGCTTCGATATTGGTATTGCCTTCGGGTTCAGGGTCCTATACAATCTATTGTGATGCTTCGAGGATTGGCCTCGGAGCGGTGTTGATGCAGGATGGTAGGTTTATTGCCTACGCATCCAGATAGTTGAAGGTGCATGAGAAGAACTATCTAGTTCATGACCTCGAGTTGACAGCGATTTTTTACTCCCTGAAGATATGGTGTCATTATTTATACGGTGTTCCCTGTGAGATTTTCACTGATCACCGGAGTTTGCAGCACATATTCAAGCAGAAGGGCCTCAATTTGCGCCACCGGAGATGGTTGGAGTTGCTAATGGACTATGACATCACTATATTATACCACACGGGGAAGGCTAATGTGGTGGCCGACGCCTTGAGTCACCGGGCGGAGAGTTTGGGGAGTATGGCATATCTTCTGGCAGTTGAGAGGCCCTTAGCCTTATATATTCAGTCCTTAACCAGTCAGTTCGTGAGGTTGAATCTTTCAGAGCCTTGCCAGGTTTTAGCTTGTGTGGTGGCTCGGTCTTCTCTTTGCGACTGCATTCGAGAGCGCCCGTATGATGATCCCCACTGTCTCGTTCTTCAGGACATGGTTCGGCCAGGTGAAGCTAGGGATGTGACTATAGGAGATGACAGCGTGATGAGGATGGGCTTCGGGAGTTGATTCTTGAGGATGCCCATAGCTCGCGGTATTCCATTCATCCGGGCACCGCGAAGATTTACCAGGATCTGAGACAGCACTATTGGTGGAGAAGGATGAAAAAGAATATAGTGGAGTTTGTGGCCAAGTGTCTCAACTGTCAGCAAGTCAAATATGAGCACCAGAGACGGGGTGGGTTACTTCAGCAGATTGAGCTTCCAGAGTGGAAGTGGGAGCGGATCACCATGGACTTCGTAGTTGGACTTTCTCGGACTTTGAAGAAGTTCGATGTTATTTGGGTGATTGTGGATAGGCTGACCAAGTCAGCCCATCTCATTCCGGCGTTGACTACATACTCCTCCGAGAGGTTGGCGGAGATTTATATCAAGGAGATTGTTCGCCTCCACGGTATTCCAGTATCTATCATTTCAGACAAAGGTACATAATTCACTTCACGATTCTTGACAGTCATTCAGCAGGAGCTAGGCACCAGGGTAGAGTTGAGTACAACCTTTCACCCTCAGACAGACGGGCAGTCCGAGCGCACGATTCAGATTCTTGAGGATATGCTCCATGCCTGTGTGATGGATTTTGGAGGGTCATGGGCCCGATACTTTCCACTTGCAGAGTTTGCTTATAATAACAGCTACCAGTCCATCATTCAGATGGCGCCATATGAGACTTTGTACGGTAGACGATGCCTGTCCCCAGTGGGATGGTTTAAGCCCGGCGAGGCCCGATTGTTTGGTCCAGGATGCCCCGGACAACGTGAAGGTGATTCAGGAGAGACTTCGCGTAGCTTAGTCCAGGAAGAAGAGTTATGCAGATCGGAAGGTTCGTGATTTGGCATTTATTGCTGGTGATCGGGTTTTTCTTCAGGTATCGCCTATGAAGGGCGTCATGAGGTTTGGGAAGAAGGGAAAGCTGAGTCCGAGATTTATTGGCCCTTTTCAGGTGTTGCGACGTGTTGGGGAGGTTTCTTATGAGCTAGCCCTGCCTCCCAACCTAGCAGGAGTTCATCCAGTATACTACGTCTCCATGTTCCGGAAGTATCAGGGTGACCCGACTCATGTTTTGGATTTCAGTTCAGTCCAGGTGGACAATGATTTATCATATGTTGAGGAGCCAGTAGCTATATTGGATAGACAGGTCAGAAAGCTCAGGTCAAAGGATATTGCGTCAGTAAAGGTTCAGTGGAAGGGTCAACCGGTCAAGGAGGCGACTTAGGAGACCGAGCAGGTGATGCGCAGTCAGTACCTTTAACTTTTCACAGTTTTAGGTATGTCTCTATACTCGTTCGAGGATGAACTATTTTCTTAAGAGGGGGAGAATGTAACGACCCGGTAGGTTGTTTTGAGAGTTAGCACCCCGATCCCCTAATAACTGCTTTCCCCATGTCTATTTCTGCTTTTGGGACTTGTCGGAACGTGGAATGGTGAAATTCAGAGATTTTTTGGACACATAGTCCTTATATGTAAGTTCAAGCCTTAGAAATCGAACCGTAGTTGGAACTGTGGGAAGATGGGTCCGGGATGGGATTTCATCGACTCCGTTAGCTCCGTTGGGTGATTTCGTAGTTAGGAGCGTCTCCGGAATGTGCTTTAGAGGTCTGTAGTAGATTTAGGCTTGAATTGGCGAAAGTTAGAAATTCGGCGATTTCGGCAGATAGGTGAAATTCTGATATCGGGCTCGGAATGGAATTCCAAGAGTGGATGTAGGTCCGTTGTGTCATTTGTCACCTGTGTGTAAAATTTGAGGTCATTCGGACCTTTTCATGTGTTTCGGATCGGTTGTAGATTTGGAAATTTCATAAGTTCTTAAGCTTGAGTCCATGTATAATTGGTGATTTTGATGTTATGTGATGTGTTTTGGAGGCTCGACTAAGTTTGGATAAGGTATTAGGACTGGTTAGTAAGTTCGATTGAGGTCCCGGGGGCCTCGGGGATGGTTCGGATGCTCAACGGGTGATTTTTGGAAATTGGTAACAGCTGAACCATTGCTGGTTCTGGTGTCTCGCACCTGCGATGGATTTTCCGCAGGTGCGGACATGCAGGTACGGAAGAGGGGATCGTAGGTGCGGACTTGGTCAAGTCAACCAGTTCTCACAGGTACGGTTGGGGTTCCGCAGGTGCGGAGCCGCAGATGCGGCCCAGTGACCGCAAGTGCGACCCCAGGCCTTTTAATGGGTTTTCGCACCTGCGATGGATTTTTCGCAGGTGCGGTCCAAGGGGCGCATGTGCGGAAATCGTTGGGCAGTTTATATCAAATTCGAGGGCATGAATTTCATATATGCTAAAAAATAATTTGGAGCTCGGGTGTAGGCGATTTGGAGTGGGTTTTGAGGAAAAGCTTCATAGGTAACAATTCCTAACCTTATTTCTTTTGTATATCATTAATATATAGCAATTTCTTCCATGCAATCAAGGAATTTAGGTGAAAATTCATGCAAATGGGAAGAAATTTTCCCAATTAGAAAATCCGAGAATTTAATAGGATTTTTGTCGTCGGTTTTTGATGATTCTTGTTCGAGTGAGTTCGTGAGTGAATGGGTGTTCTAAATTTGTAATTTTCACTCGATTCCCTGACGTGAGCCCGAGGGACTTTTTGGGCAATTTTACTAATTCGCGTATTAGCCTCGAACTTATTAGC
This sequence comes from Nicotiana knightiana, assembly GCA_005239525.1. Lineage (NCBI taxonomy): Eukaryota > Viridiplantae > Streptophyta > Magnoliopsida > Solanales > Solanaceae > Nicotiana > Nicotiana knightiana. Next base: position 63,885 of record ML370198.1, read on the forward strand.
TATTTTGATTCCTTAAAGTGATATTTACATTATGCAATCGAATTGAATAGAATTGGGCCATTCGGAGTCGGATACTCGTGGCAATAGCATGGTTTTGAGCTGAGTAGCGCAGTCGAGGTAAGTGGCTTGCCTAACTCTGTGTTGGGAACTTCCCCTAGGCTATTTTAATATTGTTTTATGTTATTTGGGCGCTGTGTGCGTGAGGTGACGAGTACGTACACGGGCCATTGTTGCTAAAACTCCATTTTTCCCTCCCTGACTTAAATCATTTCACTCCTATTTCACTGATTCATGTATCAAATACGTAGTTTAGGTTAGGAGATAGCATGCCTACCTGTTTTACTTGAATTTTTCCTAGTTATTACTGTGTGTACCATGTTTAGGTAGTTTTATCCATATTTTTGCCTGTGAGTTTTCCTGAATTATTTTAAATAAAAATTGTATTCCGTATATGTACTGCATTGTATATTTAAATTGGGACTACGGACGAGATTCCGGGAGCTGTCCCCCTGTACTGCATTGCATATTTAAATTGGGACTACAGACGAGATTCGGGGAGCTTTCCCCCTATACTGCATAGCATATTTAAATTGGGACTACGGACGAAATTCCGGGAGCTTTCCCCCTGTACTGCATAGCATATTTAAATTGGGACTACGGACGAGATTCTGGGAGCTTTCCCCCTGTACTGCATTGCATATTTAAATTGGGACTACGGACAAGATTTCGGGAGCTTTCCCCCTGTACTACATTGCATAATTGTTACTAAGGCTGTAATATGGGCTGGGCCCGGGCCAAACAGGTCGAGCTAAATGGGCCCGGGTTCTGGCGGGCTTGGGTCAGGCGGGCCCGGGCCAAACGGTCCTAATGGGTGGAACCGGCCCACTGTGGGCCTAAGTCCACACGAGCCTAAACAATCCGGGCTATTTTTTTATTCAAGGAAATGCCTTATAGTTTTTATTAATACGACATTTTAAAAAATGACAATATCTTTCTTAGTCTTCCTCCCCCCAATGGAATGAGCACAACAAGGTACTATTACCACCATTAAAAGGAAAAAAACTAATCAAGATGTGCCAAAATACAAGTTACATATTAATCTACATATTATCTCTAACAAATTTCATAAATCCTTCAAGGTTCGGAGGAATTTCCGTTGGTGGTGGCAGAAAAGAAGCTTGTTCATCACCGCTTCCGGGCGAAGCAGCATCCTCCGCAAGTTCCGCTAGCATTTCTTCATAAGCTTCGTCTATCTCCGGCTGTGATTCAGCAAGTCCAAAATTTATTCTTTCCGAACGGATCTAATCTCTGAAGAGTACTAATTTTTTCAAGCTCTCCCTCATAGACGCTCTATGATCACCGATTTGAAGTCTCGCTTGACTGAAAGTGCTCTCCGATGCCATTGTTGAAGCTTGAATATTTAAAATATCTCGAGTCATCCTTGAAATAACTGGATAGTGTTTTTCTTTGTCCTTCCACCATTCCAAAACATTGAAGGTGCCGTCGGGATTCTCTGTTTCAAGTCTCTGCGACAAATAAACTTGAAGCTCATTTAGTTGTGAACTATCACCAATATTATCACCTTGAGAACCCCTGAACCCCGTCCAAGAACTAAGTGCTTTTAGTCCCGCAGATCTTTTAGATGACTGCGAGCTAGACGAGGTAGGAGTTGGAACATTTGGTCTAGCATGATCTAATGCAACTTGATAA
>ML370202.1:2081-31339 GCA_005239525.1 Nicotiana knightiana
CTAACGCTAGGGGGGGCCTGGCTTCATGGGGCAAACGCCCGGCTATCGCCCGGGCGTCTCCTTTTGCGTATTTTTGACGTATTTGCATCCCTTTAGCTCCGTTTCCATTTCCAATTCACCTACACATGAAATAAACTCCATTAAGCACATAACAAGTGTAATTTTATCATTAATGCTCATAAAATGTAAGGTATATCACATGTTAAACTATGCAATTTAGTCTCGCATCATAGGGGCAGCCACCTTTTGCTTTGAAACTCTCATTGGAGATTTCCTAATGACAACCTCTTGTGTTCCCTTGCCATCCCAACTATGTTGCCTCTCATGAGTCTTCTTCTTGTTTTTGGTGGATCCACTTTTCGTATGCCTAGGTGAAAGATCTCCAACCCTAGCTACATTTTTAAAGGAAGCATCTAGAAGTTGTTCCTCTTCCCCTTCTTCATACCAATCTCGACCCTTATCCACCCCAAGGGTGTCAATAGGATTGTATCCAGGAATAAGAGCTCCTCTCTTGTTCCTCGGATTGTCAAGAGCTTTTAAATTATCCATTTCATGAGTTACAAGAGCTTGGAGGATGTTTGTAGGAGTAAACTTATATACTGCAGCAACTCCCCTTGTAATAGCTATCTGTCCAGTGGATTTTTGGACCATATTAAGCTTAGAAACCGTAACTGATACTTGCTGTCCAGTAGGAACAAAAGCAGCAGCATTAGGACTTAGCTTTGTTTTGCTTTGAACACTAGGAGATGGACTAGAAACCTGCTCAACCATAGCTACTGCCCCTTCCTTTACTTTACCACCTTGTCGTGTTGACGAACCAGTCTCTTGAGTGTTTAGCTCCTCGGAATCACCAACATAATTTTCTTCATCTTCTTCATACTCTTCTTCTTGTGCAGCCCATGTCTTACGCTTAGAGCTAGCTGCCTCTTGTAGCTCTTTTAAATTCTGGACCGGTTCATCACTTAACTCGTCGTCACTCGTCGTGTCTTCTTGTTGTTCTCTTGTATGGTCATCCCCTCCTTTTGGTTGTTTTGTTGCCGACGACATCATCCATAAAGTTTGTTGGTTGTTTGAAAATTGTACCATGTTGCCAGATCGATCTAACAGATCATTGGAGAGGATATCCTGTTGGGATGTATTCAAACCAACCCCTACCATGCCGTTGTTTCCCTTCACCTTTTGAGGAGGCAGTAGTTTAGTTGGATTAAGCAATAACCCAGGCAGAACTTGCAAAGGATTCATGTTTTCCAGAATTTTAGCTCCAATTGCAGTAAGATTAATGTTAGCAGGTGCAATAGTGTTGCTGGAAACTTTGCACTCATCCTCAGCTACCACAAACTGCCCTTTCTTATTTTTTGAATCCTTCTCAAGATTGGAATTTGTTAACTGACCTCAACCATCAAAACATCATAAGCATTAACACTACTAAATTGCTTGTCGCCAGCAGCTCGATCTGGAGATCGCATTCCAGATGCAGCCTTCTTTTTCCGTGTTACTGAACTACAACCTTCTTCATTCTCATGACCACTATTATCACCCTTAACAACTTCATGTAACACCTCCTTAACATTAGGTACAACAGTTTTTCCATGTACACCTTTGTCATGTACACTAGGTACAACAGTTTGCCCCTATTCCCAGTCATGAAACGAGTTGTTTGTGCACCAGTAGTAGGCTGACCAGCTATAGGTTCTTAAGATTGTGTATCATCTTTAGCCACTGCCTCAACATCTGTAGCAATTGTATCACCCTTACCATCTTCCTGCAGAGCATCGTTTACACTATTTATAGTCTACCCATGTACAACTTCAACTGGAATTTTTTCCACTAAGCAGCTAGTGTTTCCAGCCTTGAAGAGTGTTTTTTGTGCACCAGCACTGGGGTGATCAACTATATTTCTTTGAAGTTGCTGAAAATCTGCCTCATCACCAGGTGCAGTAGCATGTCTTTTTTCCTGCACAGCTGATACCTTGGATGGACCTCTAGCTTTTGCATTTTGCACACTTTGAACTTCAGATTTTTGTGCAGTAGCCACCTCCAGTTGCCCAGCTGCATTCTAAACATTAGAATTCCCTTTACCATTAGTAATTTGCACAGCTCCAGAGTTGCTTGAGAAGTCAAGCACCTGCCTAGCTCGATCCGCAGCTGCATTCACTGCATCAGTAGGTTTCAAAATCCCAAGGGCAGCTTGCTCAGCTCCATCTGAAACTTGAGGAATTTTAGCCTCTATACGTACTGCTTTAGAACCTGTAGTTACTAAACACTCCAAAGCCACAACACCTACCTGTTCTTGCCCCTTATCAGCCACAACAGAGGATTTAGAACCTGTAATTTCAGCAGCTGGTTGATCATGAAACTTCACTCGATCGTTACCAATTTGAATCCCAGATGCCCCAGCGACATGTTGAACCACATCAAGCTTGTTTGAGGTAACAACTCGATCAGTTGCAGCATTAGAAGAATTCACCTTATCATAAGCTTGCACAACTGGATTCACGACATTGAAAATCCTCGCTAAGGCTGTTCTAGCAGGAACATCACGAGTAGGTTTAGGTGGACCCTTATCGATTTGCACCTCCTCATCAACCCTGCTTACAACTACTTCAACTAGAGCTGTATTAATCCCATTAACAGCAGATATATGATGCACCTTCATATTATCTGATCTTTGAGGAGCAGCATGTGAATTTCACCATTGCTATTTGTTGACTCTAAACCTTTTCCTTCAGCAGCATTCCTTAATTTTTTGGCATCCAAAATATGTCTCAAATCTTCTTGAAATTTTTCTCCAGCAGTTTCAACATCACGATCATCCAGAACCAAATCGTGTGAAGCACTGCCTTGTAATTTTTCAACATGTTGAACATCTTCGTCGACCTCGTCATTAACATGTTGAGTTGTTGCTACTGTTTTTCTTTGAAACCGATGACAATCTATCTCCTCGTGGCTTGGCGCTTACAATGGAAACACTATGATGGCAGATTATCATAGATAATTTCCTGGAATTCCTCTGTAATCTTACCAGTTGTGGCATCGACATGTTGAAGTCTCACATTTTCAGGCAGCTTTTCAATTAAATCCACGATGAATTTCACTCTAGCTGTGCTTGGATGAGATCTTACTTGTGTTGCCTTATCAATTGCGATAGGTTTACCCACAGCAGTTGCAATAGACAGTAAAGCCTTACGTGCAAACAGTTCAGGCAACAAATTCGGCAAGGAAATCCAAACAGCAGCCTTAGAGATTTCTTCCTTAGGATTATAACCAACACTCCATGGAAAAACTCTACATTGATGAAGTTTTCCATTGTGCTGAAAGTAATTCACCGATCTTGCTAAACAACACACAAAATCTTCATATTGATCGCAATGAATTAAAATTTGTTGCGGGGCCAATAAACCTAACAAGTAATTACCTTTGATACCAATTGTTTTTGGCAGAACACTCCTCAAAACTTGCAAATCTGGTGTGCCCGTAGACAGTTTAATCACCACTACCTGGTGTAATCCTTCTTCCTTTGCGAAATCTTCACGCTCGTCCATTGAAAACTGTATCATAGGCTCTCCATGAATATGTTCAATGGGCTTCAATTTCGTTTTTGTAAAATTTGCGGTAGATTGGTTTGGATTCAAACTTGCTGCATTGTGACATTAATTCTTGAATTTTGATTAGCTTCATTAAGGATTTGATTTTTCTCCCCCACAGCCAAAGGTTGGGGAGATACGTTGGCAGCTATGAAAGGGCTCAATTCGCCATTCCTAGAGAGAAAACGTGAAGAGAGAGCATTTTTTTTTTTGTTTTTTTTTTTTGTTTAGGGTTTTTTTTTAAGAAATCCACTAGGGAGTGATATAAAACACATAAAAACAAAATATTTTCTACTGTATGAAATGATAATTACGTCTTCCCTATTATCAAATTTGAGTGAGTGATACCCAAACTTGATATTACACACTGAAAAGCTAAGAAAAGTATGGCAAAAGCCTAAAATAAAAACTAGCCTAATGGAAAAAGACCCATATATTCCATGAATCCGCTTATGAATAGTGAATGGCCATAAAATTTGCACTGCCCAGCCACGCTGCTTGCATGAATAGCCCATGAGAGATGAGAATATTTGATTGGCCAATAGTCTAATTCCAGAATTTTTATACATAGAAGACCAGTGTTCCATGTAAATGACCATTGCTCCATGTTTAAAATCCTTGAGTGTTGCTGCCTCCAGTCGTGTTCATTGAGTTCATAATCAATCTTCTCCCCTTGCTTGCATTGTTCCATGTGTAGTGCAGAAAAGAGCTTTACACCTGCATCTTGAGTTAGTACCACAAATGTACACGCACCTTCATATAGTACTATGCCCCAACATTTTATAATATGTGCGCGCATGTCCTTTTTCTAGTTACTTGCGTGAGATTTCCAGCTTGTATTTGAATCCTTCATTGTATGACATATATTGTGGAGTATCAGATATACACAAACCATTGGGAGATGATTGTCAAGTGCATTCCTAACTCTCGTTATTGACTGCCAAAGAGACACATTTAAACTTGTATTGCAGCTAATTCTGGGCCCTAGACATCCCTCAATTATGTCTTGATTTTGTTGCTTCCTTGTGTATCTCTTGTGTTCCACTGAGTGTGCAATGCTATAGGTGTATATGAGGCCACATAAATACCTTGCACGCTTCCCTATTACTATGCTTATGCATACCCTTGATTCCCTACCAGTGGAATGTGCACAATGTGCTAATACCACCAGCTGATAGTTCCTCAAAAGATATGGCATAGATATAGTAATGACTCCTGCAAAAAAGAAAACAATGTTAGTGAAAACATTCATTTCCATATTCTCCTCCTTAAGGATTTGAATATGGAAAATGACACTGTGATCAGCTTTCCTTCTTGTTATTTGTTGGCATTCCTTTGTGTTTGCATTGACGATTTCACCCCAGCAATCATCTCCCATATACCAGCTTCTAATTTTGTTGTACCAGCCATCCTCCCTTTCATTTAGGTAATGTTCCCAGCAACTTTCCTTCTGTATGAAACATTGTTTTTGCTTCCCATTTCTTGCTCCTTTTAGCCTCATGTCATGCTGTTTTGCCTCACAATTTTCCTGGCTTCCTGTATCCCTTATAATCCGACTCCTTGATTTTAAAAAATCTCCCCCATACTGCCCAATTCTCTTAGACATTCTGCGCAGTTTTGCATTACTCCACTTATAAGTTATGATTTTGATGACTGCCTTGTGAAATATTTTCTCATGTCCTGCCTCTATTCTAATACCAGATTTTGACAGCCTCTCATCTTCTATAGCTGCATGATTCCATGTGATCCTTACCTCACTCCACTCTCATGTATCACCTAACCCCATCTGCCCATTTATCTTATACATTCTGGGTAAATATGATTTATATTTTGCTGTTGACTGCCGAATTCTCTTAAACATTCTAGGTAGTGTTTTTATTTTCTGGCAACTTCTTCCTCCTCCTATTGGCAATGCTACTACCTAGCTATATTGTCCTTCCAGTGGGCTGGGTGCTAAGCACTGATACCACTGACTGGAATTCTGATCGAACATAAGCAAATAGCATTGAAGTTGTACCTGCAAAACAAACAACAAAGTTAATGAAACTAGTTATCACCATGCTCTCCTCAAAACTGATTTGAGCATGGTAAATATCTACAGAGGTTCCATCTATACTCGCATCTGTTGATTTATCTGAAATGGAAACAAGACGCATCACCGTACTCTCCTCCAAATAGATTTGAGTGTGGCAATGCAGTATCCTAAGATCATGTCCTTCCTTTTTCCGCTTTTCCTCTTCACCTCCTAATTCCTTGCAACTTTGATTCTTAAATATGGGCATTTCATTTTATCTTCATTAACTACCCTCCTACCAGTTTGATCAAACTCCCAGAAATCATAACATTCAATATCCCCCACGTCAAAGGGCATAATTACTATGTGATCTGCCAACTTATTCCCTTCTCTATATATATGTGACACCTTAATATGATATTCCTCCTTCATTTTCAAAATTTCATCAATTTGATCCACAATAACCTAAGGAGGTTTCTGTGATCCCTCTATTATGTTCTTTAGCAGCATCGAGTAAGTTTGAAACACAATTTTAACATAGTTCATTGCTATACACATCCTCAAAGCCTCCACAATTGCCATAACCTCAGCTTCATTGTTTGTTCCTTCATTGATCTCTCTTCCTGCTGCATACTTCACATCACCAGCCTCATCCCTTATGCAAAACCCAATGGCACTTCTTCATGGGTTACCTCTACTTGCTCCATCTGAATTCACCTTGACCTATCCTTCTTCGGGACATTCCCATATCACTTTTTCACACTTCAATTTTGGAGTATAATTTTGTAGCATATAAAGCAGCTCATGCCACTTATGAGGCACTTTGATTCCTGGCTTTCTTATTTTTACCAAAGCTTGTAGAGCAGTTGATGCCTGGTATATCACTCGACTAACTGAGACTGCATCCCCATACTTCAGATTGTTCCTTCTCTTCCATAATTCCCACACTATGCAAGCTGGTAAGGCCTGCATTACTGGCTTAATTCTAGGCAGAACTTGCGCAGTCCAACATTTGGTGATAGCTTGGTGTAAAGATAGTCCATCTACTCAATTCCTGCTCTTGTTAGAAAGTACTTCCATACTATTTTAGTAGCATTTGAAGTGAAGAATAAGTGCACCAGATATTCTTTCTTTGGGTCAGCACAACACCTGCATTTGGATGGCATAAAATAGCCCAATCTTCTCATGAAATCATCCAGGGGCAGCTTTGCTTTCCAAACTTTTCACACAAAGAAGGAAATCTTGAATGGCAATCCTTTCACCCATATCATCTTGTAAGATATACTAGGATTGTCCCTCCTTCGAAGGTATTCCCAAGCTGATTTTACAGAAAAATGGCCTTTATTTTCCAGCATCCATAATGGAATGTCCTATACAGATTCCATTACTGGAGGTTTGATATTTTTAACAATATGCATTTCTAATTCTTCTAGTAGAATTTCCAAGAGTCTGTCTACATATCAAGTCCCATTCTTCACCAGTTCATATAGATTCTGCACATCTTCATCTATAACAAACTCCTGAGGTACAAGGAAGTATAAAGCCCCTAATCCAGTCAGTTATCAAACCAAAACAATGAAGATCCCATTCTTGGCTTCCATGTTATTTGATGCTCTATGATGTCCCTACATTCTAACATTTTTCTCCACACATGAGAACCCTCCCACCATGGTACCACTACTTCATTAAGTTTCTTGTAGTATTTCTGGCTCATAAAAAAACTCCAAAGGCTAGGTTTAGTTCTGAAATTCCACCATAGTTTGCAGAAAAGAGACTTGGATAAATCATGTAGTGATCTGAAACCTATACCTCCCTCTACATATGGCATACATAGTGTGCTCCAAAAAGCCCAATGCCTAGTATTACCTCCGACATTACTGCTCCAAACAAACTTGGCAAAGATTTTGTGAAGCATGTTAATGACATAGTATGGAGGGTTGACAGCAGATAACAAATGAATAGGCATACTCTGTAATGCATTGGAAATCAACACCACCTACCCCCTATTGAGAGTAAATTGCCTTCCACGATTGTAACTTATCCATAACTTTAGTGATTAATCCTCGGTAATAATCCATTCTCCTCCTTGCATAAAAATGGGACAGCCTAAGTAAGTGAAAGGGAACTCTTGACTTCCAATGCTAGTTATTCTCTCTACCTTTCTAACTATATCAATAGCAGTCAAGTGGTGCATATAGATAGTTGATTTGCTTTTATTAACCAGTTGTCCAGAAGCTAATTCACAAGCATGTAGTACTTCCATCAGAAGCCTCAGAGATGTTGCGTCAGAAGAGGAAAATATTATTGTATCAGCTGCATAGGATAAATGGTTAATTTTTGGGCTCCACTTTGGCAATCTAAATCCACATAAGTACAAGTTCAAATGCAATGAGTTCAGACCCCTTGAAAGTGCTTCTGCTACTAGAATAAACAATGTAGGTGACAATGGATCACCTTGCTTAACTCCACTATAATTCTCCCTTTCACAAAACCTGCTTGCTCTTCTGAGATCAAATTGGGCATTAATCCAACTAGTCTCTCATGTATTACTCTTGAGAAAATTTTGTTAACAAAACTACTAAGGCTGATTGGCCTCATATCTGCAAAGGTGCTCGCTTCTTTCTTCTTTAACAGGAGAACCAAATTTGTATGTGTGACACACTTTGGGAGCTATTGACCACAAAAGAATGCCAACACCATTTCAAAGACATCATCTTCAATGATCTCCCAGCATGTGTGATAAAAAGCACCAGTAAAACCATCTGGTCCACCTACCGAATCCCCATTCAACCCCATTACTGCTTGCTTAACTTCCTCTCTTATAGGCATAGTCAGTAGTTTTTCATTATGCTCCCTGTCCACCAAAGTAGGCACATGATTTAACTACACTCTCAATGAAATGTTCCTTGTCGAAAGTAACTGCTTCTTCTGCTATTAAATCCTCTTCTTCTATACAGTTGCCAAGACTATTTTTGATCCTTGTTAACTTCAGTCTCCTCCTTCTACCATTAACTTGAGCGTGAAAGAATTTCGTGTTTCTATCCCCATCCTTAAGGGTTCACATTTGCGGACCCTGTATCGCATTCGCGAAATGGGCCAGTTCAGTCAGGGGTCGCATTTGCGATGCATTCTTTGCATTTGCGAAGCTCGCATTTGCGATCTCCCTGTCGCAAATGCGACATCTGCGACTGGAACCAAAGGCTTTTTATTCTGAGACTTAGCCCATTTCCCACTTGGCCTTAGGCAATTTTGAGAGCATTTGAGAAGGGTTCCATCATCATCAAAAGGTAGTGATTTCTTCTAGTTATGGGTTAAACGCAAGAATTACATATGGATTTAAACATGTATAATTTGTAGAAATTTTGGGATTTTGAAGAAAACCTAGAAACTTGTTATTTTTTTAATTTTGACCACGATTTTGGACATGAAACCTGGAGTAAATTATATATTTGAGTTCGTGAGGTTATGGGTAAAGTTTATCTTTGAAGAATTTCAGAACCCGGGCGGGACCAAGGGTGATTTTTATCGACTTTTCGATCGTGTTAGGAATTGTTAGAAATTGGATTATAATAGGTATTTGAGCATATATTAATGATTTGCGTAACTATTAGCTAGTTTTGGGGCGTTGCGCATCAATTTAAGTCATCAGAAGGGCTTGGAAAGCCGATTATAGAATTTCGGAGCAAGGTAAGTCTCATTTCTAACCTTGTAAGAGGGAATTAACCCCATAAGTGAAATAATTCAATGTGTGCTTCTATTTATGGGAGCTACGTACGCACGAGGTGACGAGAGTTCGTGCGTAGCTACTATTATGCTTAAGTCCGGGTAGACTAGGACCTAAAAGCATGTTATACTTGCGATATTTGTAACCTTATTGTCAACTTAAATTGCTTAAATCGTATCGAACTTGGTAAATGAATTTCTAAGAGGTTAAAATTCATTTTTTTGACCATTAAAAGAAGATTGCCATTTCCTTGGAAATGTTTCTCCTTGATGAATTCTTGATTGACGGTTTGAATGTGTTTCCCTTTTGTGGAACGGGCCGAACGCCTCGGCAGATTAAATAGATGCATCTGGCAGTGCACAATTTAAATATTATGTTGGATCGGGCCGTACGACCTCAGCATGAGTTGCTTGATTGTTTTCTTTTGGAATTGTTGATAAATGATGTGGCCTCATTGGCCGAGGATGTATATTGTTAAAAATATGAAAATAAGTTTGAAAATTCCTATTAACAAAAGAAATGTTTACCTGTTTCATGATTAATGAGTTTGAGATCGCCTTATAAAATCCATGATTTTTCACATTATTGGTATTACCTTATTGGACCACTAGTAAGTGTCGAAGTCGACCTCTCGTCACTACTTCTTTGAGGTTAGACTGGATATTTACTGGGTACGCAGTGATTTCGTACTCATACTACACTTGATGTGCATTTTTGTTGCACAGAAATATGTAAGTGGCCTTGTTGGGCGCATCAGCATGGTTGATACGGAGACTTAGGTGCATCTCTCGAGACTAACCGCAGCCAGTAGAGTCTCCTTAAGAGTGTTGTATTTTCTTTTTTGTCCAATTTGTATTCCGGACAATTATTGTATTACATTTTAAATTCCTGGAAATTGCTCATGTACTTGTGACACCGGGTTCTGGGATGACTACAGGATTATTTAGTATTTAAGTTTGTTAAAGGATATTATTATTTATTCAGTGAAGTTCATTATTTATTGTTTAATGTAACGAAAATAAATGATTTCAAAAATATTAAAACGAGAATTTACTAGTTATTTTGTGTTGGATTGCCTGACAGTGGTGTCCGGCGCCATCTCCACACTTAGTGGATTTTGGGTCGTGACAACATAATATCAGAGCACTAGGTTCCCTTAGGTTTCACGAGTCATGAACAAGTCTAGTAGGGTCTTGCGAATCGGTACGGAAATGTCCGTAATTATCTTCGAGAGGCTAAAGGGTTGTTAGGAGCACTTCCCTTCTTCATTCCTCATCGTGCGATTTGATTCCTTTGAGGCTTATGACTTTTTTTCTTTCCTATTCAATCTTATGTGATGCGAAACGCTTATTATATATCGGGAATTGAGGAATTGTAATGGTACTACATATGTGGTGCGGGATGTTTCTCCCTGGATAGTTGTTTGGACTATTGTCGTTGCCTTGCGGAAGGATATTCTGTCGTTTCAGTTTAGTAGAAATACTTCTAAGATCTTTGAGGCTATGCACAGGTTGCTATGATACTCATGAACGGGTATCGCACAGTAATTGATGTGATGGTAGGATGCTTGCCCAGGTCTCGGGGAAGTGAATGACTTGAAAGGAGGTCTATTCAGAGCACGATTCAGAGATTCGATATTTTATTCCGAATGAGGAAAGGCAATCGGACTATAAATGTTCAGGTTTGGGGTGATAGAGTAAAGAGACTTGGTGTTTTCAAGTGTGTTAGAATTTTCATCTGTAACGTGGTGTCGTCATCCTCGATTAAATATGTTAAGTTCGCCGTTGTTATGATCTTCTACAATTCGCCTTTGGGGCAGGATATGATGGGATAGTGTCAGGGAAGAGGCTATTAGAGATCATGGTGTGCGATGGTTTAGGATTGGTCGGTGTTTCTAATATTGACGACTCGAGAAAGATGATCCTCAAAAGGTTTAAAGTGGTAGCGGTCTATTGGTTCAAGTGCTGCAGAGATAGATATTTATTTACGGCAACAACTGGGCAGCAAAGGATGGGGAAAGACGTGTGGGAAGTGTCAGGTAATGGTTAAATTTCTAGAAGGCCAGGTGTAAGTAGTGAAAGTCGAGTAGTTGCTTAAAGAAGTAAGTTCGACCTAAATGGGAAAGTGACAGAGTAGAATATGGGTTCAGTGGCAGGGTAACTACACACCTTGAGGAAATTTGGATCGATTTGGGAATTTTAGTGGACGACGATTGGGTCTACGGGCTTAATTTGAAATATTGGCTATTATATGTCGAGAGATTGGGTGCAACAGAAAGTAGTTGCTTGATATGAAGAAGGATAAAACATAGATTCAGATTGGAAGGTATTGTTGCACATTTAGTAGATGTCTATGAGGAGTGAATAGGCTTGAATAGCTAGTGAATGAGCATGGGCTCAGGTTGGATTACGGATTTCGTAGTAATTGTGCAGTGCAACGTCATTTGGAGATGTCGGTATGTGATTTCCAAAAGGTGGGTTATCTCCACGAGCAGATCAGCGGTCGCATGGTTGGCGAAGTTTCTATAAAGGATTCCACTGACTATCCAGTAAGAGGTTGAATATGTGGAAGTTGCTGGAGATGCAGGGTGTTCATGAAATGCTAACGAAAGGATTTCGAGGAATTTGCCGGTTGATTATGCAAGGTCATGTCGTCAATGAAGAGAGGATCATGGTGGGTTCCAGAGTGTTGTAATAGTGGCTTCAAGCCAGGTGGGAGAGTCCCACTGCCTACGATTGGGTTGCAGGGTTATCTTCTTGTGAGGTTTTGGGTATCGGTATATTGGTGAGTTATACAGCTAAGGAAAAAGAACATAAGTGGTAACTTGAGAAAAGTAATTGATAAAGGTGTGTTGTAGTTGGCCTTATTGACTCATGTTCGGGCTTTGGGAAGATTCAGTATTTATGCTTCGTACAAAGGTAATTTACAAGGGAAGTGATTCAGTCGGGTGCTTCATTGAGATGGGTGTTCATGGGTCAGCGGGGCCTTGGAGTTGATTATGTACGGGGTCAAGCCAGAGTGGGTGAATCTCAACAATGGTCCTAGTGAATTCAATGGTTAAAAATGCGGTGCTTAAGGATTTCAAGTCCGTGGTATGGTTAAGAATCGATCTTTTGCAGCAGTTATTGATAAGAGGCACGGAATTTTCTATGATATTTTCGACTTGCAGAGTAGCATTGAAGGAAAAAGAGAAAACGACTTCGGATTCGTAGAGGAATTATCATAATGGATGTACTAGTTGAGGATGTGAATATGCGTTCAAGGAGGGTATGAGATGGTTCGTGGAATTTGAGACAATATGGTCTCGTGATATAAGGTCGCTCAGGATGAGTGTGGAATTGGGTTCACGGCATTTTGAATGTAGCTATTATTATTCCTAAGGCAAGTCTAGAATAAATTAGAAGAAGCCGGACCAGTTAGCAATGGTTGGATTGGCATGATGGTGGCAATGATCAGTTCCTTCAGCGTGTTGAGTTACACATATGCTTTGTGGCGGTACGTGCGAGGCTTGACGGCCCTCGTAATTATTTTTATCTGTAGGCATTCAAGTATTATGACATGTTATGTGTGTATAATCCCAGAAGAGTTATGGTTGTTTAGACCACTACTAGAGGATGATATTTTATGCGGTTATAGGAATTCAGTCGCGTGTTGTTATGGCTCTCATGAAAATGAGTTAAGTGAAAGGTTTCTATATGATGGAGTGTTTATTATATTTAGTGGTTCAAGAGTTATGGTGAAATTCTTGTACTATCGCGTATTGGCATGCAAGTGAGCGACATGGGAATTGGAAGTTGAGGAGCAAGGTTGTCGTTGACAAGAATATCATGAGCTCGAGTGAGCAAGAAAGGATTCAGATGGTTAGAGTAAGCTGGTATAATCTTTAGCATCACCTGAGATCGGTGTCCTGTGTAAGAGGCTTTGTGTACTGATTGAGGATTCTTGATTTGCTTTACGACATTAGTGTGGCCGGTGGTATGGATGTGCAGACTTGTTACCTATTGCAGAAGGTCATGAGAGCGTATCCCACAGGAAGGTTGTATAAGTGTTACGTGTAGTCACTTGATTGATTGAAGAATTTAAAACCTAGTATGAAGATTGTGGTAAGATTGCTAATTTGGGAATTTTTGCATGGAGGGTGCTCGGTGCATTTGGTTGTGGACTGTGGGAGTTTATTCCAGTTATGATGGCTGTTCTTAGGAGTTATGGGGAAAAGGGGTTATTATGGACCCTTCAAAGTTTATTAGCCTAGTACGGTGCGATCAGAATCGGCTTGAGGTCCGTGGATGGATTTAAATATGAATATGCGCTCTATATCAGGCCGAATGTGTTCATTTCAGCATCACACTCCTTATGGAGAAGTATTCGGACGTTGTATGTTGTTTCATCATCATCTATTTCATGTAATACTATATTGTGTCGTGTGAGTTATGAAACAGCTTGATAAATTTTACAAGTGCTAAGGTTCCACATAGAAATGATGTTGTGTGAGCAGGATGGCTCGCGAGATTCATATCATATATCACACCTTAGTTGTGCTTGACTTTTTTTTGTGTATGGATGCGAGGGGAAAACTTTTGTTTAACATTTCCGGAAAGACGGCCTATTTGTTCGTTTACCGGGTTCAGCACAAAATCATAAATAAGCTCTACCAAGGATTGCGATATTATGCACTTGGCGTGCTTGTGATCGATATTCGACCATTTCGTAGTTGTGAGCATTTTAGCTCGGTAAGTTATTTTCTTATAGATTATTATATGTGGATCGGGTGGCACGCCGCCACAGGTATGTTATTTGGATCGGATGGCACGCTTACATGGGTATCATGATTGGATCGGGTTGTACGTTGCAATAATGTGATGTTGAGTACAGTTTCCCATATCTTATCTTGTGTGTTTTGATTCTCATTTTATGAGGGAGTACATAACATCTTTTCAGTTGTTTAAATTAGTTACGTGGGTTGAGCAATTCTTTCCAGAGTTCGTTTCCTTATGTATCACATTCGAGTCTGTAGTTGGTTGGCGCATTGTGGCATCATATGAGACTTTTGGTAGTGTCTAAGGTGGCTTATTTCATGAACAGCCTTGCCTAGGTGAGACGAGATTATTGGACCTGGGATCAGTGCGATCAGATTTATATAAGGCACAATAAAGAGAAAATATAGAGATTCAGTCCAAAAAAAGGTAATGGTTCTCGTCAGGCCATGAATTGTTATTTGATAGGTGGTTATGAGTTTCTACATTTCTCTTCTATCGTGGCAATATTGTGAGAACTAAAACGGGACTTATCTGCTTCATGGAGTATGTTGTGGGCATCAGATTTATTGGATTTTGACTATTATTGTCAGAGGATGTAATTATGGTCATGTGAATAACGCGGTGCATGGTGGGAATTCGGTAAGAGTATACAATTATGTATTGTTACATTGTGTAGTGATGGTTACGGTGGTTGTATGTTGGAATATACCCGGTAGAGGATTTCCGGTGTTAGGATTTTGCTCTAAGGCTTATTTGACTAAATAAAGAGAAGGAATTGCAGGTTTGCTTGAGCTGATGTGCTCAACAGAATTGTGGAAGCATAGGTAGGTGCACAAGGTGTTAAATAATGATTTTGGACAACGCCAGAGCAGTTCTTAGCACGTTTGAGGACGAACATATGTTTAAGTGGGAGAGAATGTAACGACCCGACTGGTCGTTTTGAGCTCTAGCTCGTCGTTCAGTGGTTTGAGGCGATGAGAATATTCACTTTAGGTATTATTACTTATAAGCATGGTCTAAATTGAAATTCGTGAAGTTCGAAGTGAATTTGGAAAGAGAATTCTCATTTAGGAAGATTTAAGTTGGAAGAATTCACTAGGGTTGGATTTTTGAGTGAACGACCTCGGAATCGGGATTTGAAGGTTCCAACAGGTTCATGTGAAGGTTTCGGACTTGGCCATATGTTCGGATCGGGTTTTGGATGACCCAGGAGCGCTTCAGCGTCTATTGTGGAAGTTGGCATTTTGGAAGAAATTCATAAATTTGGGTTGAAGTGTGTTTTAGTGTTATCGATGACCGTTTGGGATTCCGAGTCTGGGAATAGCTCCGTATGGTGATTTTGGTGTTGGGAGCGTGATCGAAAGTAAATTCGGAGGTCCGTAGGTCGTTTTGGAGTCATTTGGCTAAAGTAAGAAATGTGTGGGTTTTTATGAAATTTGACCGGAAGTGGACTTTTTGATATCGGGGTTGGATTCTGATTCTGGAAGTGGGAGTAGGTCCTTTATGTCAAATGTGACTTGTGTGCAAAATTTGAGGTCAGTTGGACGTGATTTGATATGTTTCGACATCGAATGAAGAAGTTTGAATTTCGAAAGTTCATCAAGTTTGAATTGGGGTGTGATTCATGATTTTAGCGTTGTTTGATGTGATTTGAGGCCTCGAGAAAGTCCGTATTATGTTGTTAGACTTGTGCGAGTGTTTGCTTTGGAGCCCCGGGGGCTCGAGTGAGTTTCAGAGTAGCTTCAGAGCATTTTTTTTTTGAGAAGTAGGATTATCTGGTGCTGGTGCGATCGCAATTACGATGTCTTGGTCGCAAATGTGGTCATCGCATTTGCGAGGTAACGTGCGCAGTTGCGAACTGGGCGGTTGAGGGGCATGATTCGAATTTGTGATGAATTGGTCGCTTTTGCGAGGCTTGAAGTGTTCACATTTGCTGACCCGGTATCGCATTTGCGAAATGGGCCAGTTCAGTCGGGGGTCGCATTTTTGATGCATTCTTCCCATTTGCGAAGCTCGCATTTGCGGCATTTGCGATCTCCCTGTTGCAAATGCGACATATGCGACTGGAACCAAGGGCTTTTAATTACGAGACTTTGTCCATTTCCCTCATTTTACACTTGGCCTTATGCGATTTTTGAGAGCATTTGAGAAGGAGTTCCATCATCATCAATAGGTAAGTGATTTCTTCTAGTTATGGGTTAAATGCAAGGATTATATATGGATTTGAACATGAAAATAAGTAGAAATTTTGGGATTTTGAAGAAAACCTAGAAATTTGATATTTTTGAATTTTGACCACAATTTTGGACATGAAACCTAGAGTAAATTATATATTTGAGTTTGTGAGGTTATGAGTAAAGTTTATCTTCGAAGAATTTCGGAACCCGGGCACGTGGGCCCGAGGGTGATTTTTATTGACTTTTCGATCGGGGTTAGGAATTGGTATAAATTGGATTATAATGGGTATTTGAGCATATATTAATGGTTTTCATAATTATTGGCTAGTTTTGGGGCGTTCCACATCAATTTGAGTCATCAGAAGGGCTTGGAAAGCCGGTTATGGAATTTCGGAGCGAGGTAAGTCTCCGTTCTAGCCTTGTAAGAGGTAATTAACCCCATATTTAAAATAATTCAATATGTGCTTCTATTTATGGGGGCTACGTATGCACGAGGTGACGAGAGTCCGTGCGTAGCTACTATTATGCTTAAGTCCGGATAGCCTAGGACCCAAAAGCATGCTATACTTGCGATATTTGTAACCTTATTGTCAACTGAAATTACTTAAATCGTATCGAACTTGGTAAATGAATTTCTAAAAGGTTAAAATTCATTTTCTTGACTATTAAAAGAATATTTCCATTTCCTTCAAAAAGTTGCTCCTTGATGAATTCTTGATTGACAGTTTGAATGTGTTTTCCTTTTGTGGAACGGGTCGAACGCCTCGGCAGATTAAATAGATGCATCCATGGTTCACGTCATTTGACCCTCTGGCAGTGCACAGTTTAAATATTATGTTGGATCGGGCTGTACGACCTCAGCATGACTTGCTTGATTGTTTCTTTTTTTTTTTTTGGAATTATTGATAATTGATATGGCCTCATTGGCCGGGGATGTAAATTGTTAAAAAGATGAAAATAAGTTTGAAAATTCCTATTAACAAAATAAATGTTTACCTGTTTCATGATTAATGAGTTTGAGATCGCCTTATAAAATCCATGATTTTTCACACTATTGGTATTACCTTATTGGACCACTAGTAAGTGTCGAAGTCGACCTCTCGTCATTACTTCTTCGAGGTTAGACTGGATACTTACTGGGTACGCACTGTTTTCGTACTCATACTACACTTGCTATGCATTTTTGTTGCACAGGAATATGTAAGTGGCCTTGTTGAGCGCAGTGGCATGGTTGATACGAAACTTGACTCAGAAATACTAATAACTCCAGTCAACACATAACAACTCAATAGACACTCTTCCTGAGGGGCCTTGAATCACGAGACCATGCTGTCTCCAAACTCATTAACTGGTTCATGCCCTCCTTCCTCCCAAATTCTGCATTACAAGCCAAAAATTTCATAGAACATTCCGAGCCTCTTATCATAGTCCGCTGCAAAAGCTCGATTCTTAACCATACCGCGGCTTGAGATCCTTAGGCACCGCATTTTAACCTTTGAATTTGCTAGGACTGTCGTTGTGAGTCACCCACTCTGGCTTGGTCCCGAATATAATCAACTCTAAGGCTCTACTAGCACATGAACACCCCTCTCAATGAAACACCCCGCTGAATCGCTACCCTTGAAAATCACCTCTGCAAGAAGCATAAGTCCTGAATCTTCTCAAAGCCCGAACACGAGTCGATAAATCCAACCATAGCACATATTTACCAACTCCCTTCCTCAAATTACTAATTACGTTCTCTTTCCTTAGCTGCAATACCCCTCAATATGCTAATACCCAGAAATCTCACAAACAGACGACCATGCAATCCAACCGTAGACGGTGGGACTCTCCCACTTAGCTTGAAGCTACTACTACATAATCTAGAACCCACCAAGATTCTTTATTCATTGCTGAAATGATCTTGCGCCACCAATTTTCCAAATTCCTCAAAATCCTTCTGTTAGCATTTCACGAGCACTCTGCATCTCTATCAATATTCACCTATTCGACCCCTTGCTGGATAGCCAGTAGAATTCTTCGCAGAAGCTTCGCCAACCACGCGACCGCTGACCTGCCCACCGGAGATAAGCCACATGCCGAAATTACCTGCCCCGACATCACCCGACGACATTGTACTGCACAATCACTATGACATCAATAATCCATCCTGAGCCCCTTCTCATGCACCCATTGTACATAGTCTGATCACTCCTTATGGACCTCAACTTAAATGTGCGATAATATCTTTCCAAATTCAAAGTTACGTTGTATCCTTCTTCATACCAAGCAACCCCTTCCTATTACATCCGACCCTCCCGCTATACAATAGCCAATATTTCAAATTAAGCCCGTGGACCCAATCACCATCCACTAAAATCCCCAAATCACTCTAAACTCCTCCTCAAGATGCGTAGTTACCCTGCCACTGAATCCATATGCTAGTCTGCCACTATCCCACTTATGTCAAACTCACTCCCTTAAGTAACCATTCTACTCTTGCTTCTCACGCTTGGACTTCCAGAATTTAACCACCGCATGACACTTCCCATATGTCCCTCCTCATCCTTTGTTGCTAAATTGTTGCCTTATATCAATATCTATCTCTGTATTACTTGAACCAACAGGTCGCTACCACTTTAAACTTTAGCTTGAGGGAATAGGTAAGTGTTTGGCCTAACTTTAGCTTGAGGGAATAGGTGTTGAGTCTTATTTGTTATGTTTTTATACCATGTTCAATGTATAGATGAGGTGACAAGTACCTATACGTTGGTGTCAAGCATTCCCGTGAGTCAAAAATTATGATTTTACTGTGTTATAGCTTGAATTTCACTTTAGTGGTTGTGCATTCGGTGGAAATTCTTGGTAATGGACATTGTTGAGTATTTTTTCCGTTAAGGAATCTTATGTAAATATATGTACTTGAGCGATATTAGTTATAGTTGTGTCCCTTGCCGGGATAATGATATTTTTACTGTTGTTCCCTTGCCGGGATGTTATGATTTATGATTCATATTGTTGATTTTTCCTTGCCAAACTTCTGCTATTTATATTATTTGGGTGAGGAAGAGTGTAAAGCACGAAGGGTGATGCCGTGTATTTATTATTGTGAGAAAGAGTGTAAAGCACGAAGAGTGATGCCGTGTATTTATTGTTGTGAGGATGAGAGTGTAAAAGCACGAAGGGTGATGCCGTGCCATGTTATGATATTAAAAGCACGAAGGGTGATGCCGTGACGTTTCTATTTATTATTTGGTGAGGATGAGAGTAAAAGCATGAAGGGCGATGTCGTGCACTGTTTTCTCTATGATTGTTATCTCCTGTTGTTACTTAGATAATTGAACTATTGTCTTATTTCGTTATTTCTGTTATCTGATATTATTTTCCCCCATCATGTTTCCCTTTTTTCCTTGTACTTAACTTGTTATTCCTGTTGTTATTATTTCTTTCGAATATTATTAAATTGTACAGGTTGTCTTGATTGTCGTGCCCTAGCCTCGTCACTACTTCGCCGAGGTTAGGGTCGACACTTACTCAGTACATGGGATCGGTTGTACTGATGTTATACCTGCACATCTTTTATTGTGCAGATCCCGGTACAGGACCCTTTGGACATTAGAGCTAGGAGGCTGCCTTCAGTCCAATCGGAGACCCCGAGGTAGTCCTGTAGGCGTCCGCAGGCCTTGGCATCCCTTCTATTTTATTTGTATTTTGTTCTAGATATTCCAGAAACAGATGTATTTACTTTTGTTCAAACCCCTTACTTGTAGTATTCATAGATAGTCCGTGAAAGTATGACACCAAGTTCTGGGAGTTGTTATTGTGGGTTTTATCATAGTATTTAAAAAGGTTGTTATATTCTATTTCTTCCGCACTTTTATTCCCGCTGATCTTGTATGTCACTAACTATTTGCTAAAAATAAAGAAATAATATAGAATAACCGGTAACGTTGGCTTGCCTAGCGGGTTCAATGTTAGGCGCCATCATGGTCCCGACGGTGGGAAATTCGGGTTGTGACATTAGGAAAACCAGTAGATGAGTCAGAGTAGCCAGTCTGAATAGCACCACCAGTAGGTTGAGAAGCAGATACCTGAGATGCAGAAGAATCAAGTGCAATATGTGCTAAAGCCTTTCTGGGACCACCACCCTGAAACTTGGAATTTGGTGGATAACCATAATGCTTATAGCATTTTTCAATGATATGCCCAGGCTTCTTATAGTATTTTCAAGTGACTACACTCCTCTGACTATCAAAAGTCACTTTAGGAGTATAAGGCAGAAGACCCGGCATTAAAAGAGGCAGATTCAGAGGAGAAATGAGATGTTGCAGACACCTGTCTCTGTTTTTCATCACTTAAGAGAATATTATATACTGTGTCAATAGAAGGGAGATGCTTGATCATGAATATCTTTCTTCTGAATTGAACATAAGGTGTCATTCAGCCCCATGAGAAGCTGATAAACCTTTTGTTTTTCCTCAGACCTAATACTTCCCCCACAAGTGCACCTATTATCAGAACTGGCAGAAAGAGAGGCCAATTCATCCCAAAGTTGTTTGAGTTTGTTAAAATAAGAAGGAATGTCAAGAGCACCTTGAGAAATGTGTGCTACCTCCTTCTTTAACTCAAAGACTCTAGCTTCATCAGCTTTCCCATACCTAGTTTCAAGTTCCTTCCAAATATCCTTGGCAAACTCAGAGTAGACCACAGTACAGTGGATTTCCTTAGTCACAGAGTTGGCCAGCCATACAACAACTAAATCATTGCACCTCTTCCATTAGCGAATAAGAGGTTACCCCTCTAGAGGTGTCTCAGAAGTTCCATGGACGACTTCCAATTTGTTCCTCACAGATATAGCCACTAAAATGGATCTACGCCAATTCTTATAACATGATCTATCAAAAGGCTCGGTGATCAAAGAAGAACCTAGTAAATCAGAGGGATGCGCATATAGAGGATGACAAGGATGTGTATAGTCATCAGGGTGAAGGGGTAGTTGTATGTTCTAATAGGGCTTAGTATTTACATTGGGATGGATTTTGATTGACACCTGAAACTTTGGAGAACTTGATCGATACGTTGTTCCGCAAAAAAAGAATTGTATTCCCAGAATTGAAGGTTGGAGAAGAAACAGCAGAAGCAGTAACAAGGCATCATTCTAGGGTTCATTCACGAGTTAGAGACATGTCTTCTATTCTTAGGCATTTACTCTTCGTCTAAGGCAATTTTCTATATTTCATAGCATTCGATTGTTTTTTTGTAATCTATTTAGTTCAAATAGAGCAGGTTCATATTGCTTCATATGTACACAGGGGGATGCCCCTTTTAGCTTCTGTAACAATTAACGATTCCTTGATTTATACCAAACAAAAGTACCCTGATTTAATTCAAATATTGTTATAGAGATTACTTATATGTTTGTTATCTAGTTTATCTTGTTTTGTATTTTAACCTTTAAAATTTCCAAGCCTGAGTTTAACAAAAAGGCTGTAACTATTTGTAATAAGCTTAGCATCAGAAATACGGTTCTTCTTCCCAGTTGACCTGGTGGTTAACCATCAATTTTAACTTTATATTATAACATATATTACTTAAAATAAGTAAGATCCTTTTTCTTTTGCAAAACGATTTAGGCGCTATAGGGATGTAACTTATGACTTATCATCCACGATTTGATGATAGAGAAGTAACGTAACCTTTAGGCTAAGTTGATGGATCAAACAAGACTAGTTAAGTCAGGTAGCTAGTTCTTAATATATCAGATTCATCTTTTGGTATCCTCTATTTGTATATGAAATGCAGTTCGCAGCAATTCAAGCTCTCCTCGCTTTGTTATCTCTCAGTGTTTGTGTCGTTGTTGTTGTATTGCTTGATTTCCCTTTCTAAATCGGTGTGCTTGTAAACTATCATGTAACCTATGAAGTGAGTATAGAACTATATATTATCTTAAAAATAGTTCATCTGCACCATCAAGGGGAGAAGCTTTAGCCACCTCATGATGTACAGATATAAGGGGTATAAAGAGAGGATATGAACTATAATCTTGAGTACACAATATTTGATGTTCCAATCATTCTATCTAAGTCTTCTCCAGTTAAATAAGGTATTATTTATAAGGCAAAAGACAGATATTTGTGTAGGTTAGTAGTATAGTGTATCACATATACTCATAACAAGTATCACTTCAGGATGCCTCTTTGTGACCTGGGAAACTCTGATACCATGCTGAAATGGAGATTAAGAGAGAGATAGAGAGAGAGATAAACCCTAACTAACGCGAGATAAGAGAGGAGGAGCAACGAGATGAATGCAAAGTGAAAAGAAATGAATGCTCTCCCTTTGCATTACTTGAGAAACAAGTATATATACACAACTCCACTAACTACTCTAACCACCTTTCTAACCAATCGCATGCATTACTAACTGACTAACTAATGCACTAATCCACTAATACATAAATAGACTAAACTACCCCTTACTAAAGTGAAATGTTCTATCTATATATTTCTCCTTTGAAAATAGAATTTTTATTAGACAAAATTATAATCGTGGTTAAATATTTAAAATATGGAATGAGTTAATATTAAGAATTTAAATTAATAAAAAATTAAATAATTTCCTCTGATATTGAGAAAAAAGTAATTAAGTCTTTGAATTACTAATTAGCAGAAACTTGAGTTTTCATCCTTTTTCAAGCTCATCGTAAAAGTAGAATTATTTTTCAAATTTGAAAAAACTCATAGAGTACATAAGTTTATTGTAAAGACCCGGCTGGTCCTTTTGGGCTCTAGCGCGTCGTTCAGTAGTTTGAGGCCATGAGTAGCTTCATTTCAGGTATCATGAATTGTTCGCATGGTCGAAATTGAATTCCGGGAGTTTTGGAGGTTAATTGTAAAGAGAATTCTCGTTTCGGAAGCTTTAAGTTGGAAGAATCGACTATGGTTAGATCTTTGAGTAAACGACCTCGGAATCGGGATTTGAAGGTTCCAGCAAGTTCAAATGATAATTTCGGACAGGGTCGTATGTTCGAATCGGGTTTTGGATGACCCGGAAGCATTTCGGTGTCTATTGTGGAAGTTGGCGTTTTGGAAGAAATTCATAAACTTGGGTTGAAGTACATTTCATTCTTATCAATGTCCGTTCGGGATTCCGAGTCTGGTAATAGCTCCGTATGGTGATTCTGGTATTGGGAGCGCGATCAGAAGTAACTTCGGAGGTCCGTAGGTCACTTTGAAGTCATTTGGCTAAAGTTAGAAATTAGAAGGTTTTTGAGAAGTTTGACTGGAAGTGGACTTTTTGATATCGGGATCGGATTCCGATTTCGAAAGTTTGAGTAGGTCCATAATGTTGAATATGACTTGTGTGCAAAATTTGAGGTCAATCGAACGTGATTTGATAGGTTTCGACATCGAATGAAGAAGTTTGAAGTTCTTAAGTTCATCAGGTTCGGATTGGGGCGTGATTCGTGGTTTTGGCATTGCTTGATGTGATTTGAGGCCTCGAGCAGGTCCGCAGTATGTTTTTGAACTGATTGGTGTGATTGGATAGGGTCCCGGAGGCCTCGGGTGGATTCCGGAAGGTTAACTGATCGATTTATGGACTTAAAGATTTTCTGAAGCTTAATGCTTCTAGTGTAATTGCA
This sequence comes from Nicotiana knightiana, assembly GCA_005239525.1. NCBI lineage: Eukaryota > Viridiplantae > Streptophyta > Magnoliopsida > Solanales > Solanaceae > Nicotiana > Nicotiana knightiana. Next base: position 25,962 of record ML370202.1, read on the forward strand.
CCTGCGTGACTTTGGCCGCACGTGCGAGATTTGCGGGAGCAGCATATGGCTCGTAGAAGCGAGATTGGACTGGAGCTGGGGGAGTCGCAGGAGCAGACCTTTAGGCGCACCTGTGGGCGTGCAGGTGCGAAGGTGGAGGCCGCAGAAGCGGAAAATGGGCCCATGTGCGAAGTAGGCACCGCAGATACGGATGCGCGTAAGCGGGCGAGGTGACCGCAGGTGCGAAAATTGGTGCTGGCAGTGTGTCTCTTTAAAACGAGGGGTTTGGCTCATTTCAACCCCATTTCATCCATGGGAACCGGTTTTGGAGCAACTTGGGTGTGCCATTTTCACCGCCAAGCATGAGGTAAGTGATTTATGCTAGTTTGAGTTAAATACATCGATTATGTATATGTTTTGACATGGAAATTAGTTGAAATTTAGGATTTTGAGGAAAACTTAGGAATTTGGTGTTCTTGGATTTTGACCACGATTCTGGGCATGAAATTGAGCGTAAATTATATATTTGATCTCGTGAGGTTATGGGTAAACACTATCTTCGAAAAATTTTGGAATACAGGCACGTGGGCCCGAGGGTATTTTTATCGACTTTTCGATCGGGGTTAGAAATTGTTATAAATTGGATTATAATGAGTAAATGGGTATATATTAATGGGTTTGCATAATTATTGGCTAGTTTCGGAGCGTTGTGCATTGATTTGAGTCGTCAGAAGAGCGTGAAAAGCCGGTTATGGAACTTCGGAGCGAGGAAAGTCTCCTTTTTAACCTTGTAAGAGGGAATAATAGGTGGAATAAATTATTATGTGCTTCTATTTGTGGGTACTACGTATGCACGAGGTGACGAGAGTTCGTACGTAGCTACTAGTTATGCCTATGTCAGGGTAGTTTTAGGCTTACATCATGCCTTGTTGATATTGTGATTCATTTATGTTTATTTTTTGACTTGGGAGGGAGCGAGATTGAGTTCGTTTATTTAATGTTTTGAGAAGAGTTGAAATTTAAGAAATTTAATATTTAAAAAGGTTTCATTTGAACTTCGTAATTTCGGAAGGAATTGAGGAATATTATAATAGTTTAAGAAAGTTATGTGTAACCGCGTCGCTTGTATGTTTTTGCGAGCGGGGTATTTCCTTCTAATACTCTTATGGGATCGGGTCGTTCGCCTCACAGGATTTATGTACCACACTCTCATGGGAGCGAGTCGTTCGCCACAACAGGTTAATAGATGCATCTATGGTTCGCGTCATTCGACCCTTTTGCAGTGCACAATTTACTTTTATGTTGGATCGGGTTGTACACCTCGGCATTTCCTATATATATATATTACCCTAAAGGAATCGTGCGTAATATATGGCTAGAAGCCAGTGTATTTGAGGGTTTTCCCCTTATTTGAATTATGACAACCTCATTGATGAAATCCACTGTATCTAATTATATGCTCCGGTTACGGAAGGGAACTTGCTAATTGAGAGCTGAGTAAATTGTAAAGAAGGAAATTTTACCACGTAATTTATACTTGTTTGTTCATATATCTACTCTATTTCAGATTTATTCATTTCTTCACCGTACCTGATATTATTGGATCACTAGTATGTGTCGGAGTCAATCCCTCGTCACTATTTCTTCGAGGTTAGACAGGATACTTACTGGGTACACGTTATTTTTTTTGTACTCATACTACACTTGCTGTGCATTTTGTTGCACAGGTGTATATACGGCGCAGCGGCATAGGTGATACGGAGACTTAGGTGAGTTGCGCCTCTCGAGACGACCACAACCAGCAGAGTCTCCTTCAGAGTATTGTTTTGTACTTTCTTTTCTGTCCAATTGTATTCCGGACAGGTTATTGTATTACATCTTATTTTCTAGAAATTGCTCATACACTTGTGACACCGGGTTCTGGGATGCCTATGAGATTTATTCATTATTCGAATTTGTTAAAGACATTTTTGTTACCCAGTGGAAGTTCATTATTTGCTATTAATGTAATGAAAAGAAATGATTTCAAAAATATTAAAATGAGAATTTAATTAACCATTTAGTGTTGACTTGTCTGACACAGATGTCCGGCGCCATCACGACCTTTGATGGATTTTGGGTCGTGACATTTATTTCATTAAGACTGTTGGTATTGGTAATGGAAAAATTCAAAAACTAGTGCCAAATCCGTTTTAGTATAGTTTTAAGAGTTAAATTGAAAAAAAAAATATAAAAAACTTGAAACAATAAGAATGAATAAATAGAAGACAAAATCTACTTTGGATTTATTTTTATTACTATTTTTTTTACATTTATTCCAACAAATGATAGCTCCTTATGTTTTTTTATATATCAAGTTTTATCATAAAATTTAATTCAACATTTGTCAATTTTAGACTTTTATCCCTTTTGAGGATTAAATTAAACTATGATACACTTCATGTTAGATAAAATAATATAAGCCCAATGTTCGACTTTACTATTTTATGACTATCATTTTACTTATTTCTAGAAACATATTTAGTTGAGTTTTAGTATTTTTCCTATGATAACCAAACCTAACAATATAGAGTCTCTTTGTTTTTCGTCTTTTTTAATTTAAATTCCAATAGGAATAAGATAAAATTCATATTAGTTACTTGAGCAGACATAATTCATTTTTTAAGGCCAAACACTAGAAAATATTTTTCGAATTTTTTTTTTATTCACCAACTAAACAAAGGAAAGTAAGTGATAAAACCACTCATTTTTCAGATGAAACAAATCTTCCTTCTTACCAAACACACCCTTAGAGTACATAAGTTTATTTTCATTAAGAGCATTGGTAGTGGAAAATTTTTAAAAACAGTGTCAAATCGGTTATAGTATAATATTAAGAGTGAAATTGAAAAAAAAATATAAACTTGGAACCGTAAGAATGAATAAATAGAAAACGAAATCTATTTTGAATGAGTTTTCATTAATTATTTTTTTACATTTATCCAACAAATGATAGCTCCTTACTTTTTATATATTAAGTTTTATCGTAAAATATTAATTCAACATTGATCAATTTTAGAATTTATCCTTTTTGAGGATTATATTAAATTATTATACACTTCATGTTAGATAAAATAATTTAAGCACAATTTTATACTTTACTATTTTATGAAATCATTTTACATAATTCAAAAAACAAATTTAGTTGAGTTTAAGTATTCTTCCTATGACAACCAAACCTAACAATATAGAGTATCACTTTGTTTTCGTATTTTTTAGTTTAAATTTCAATAGGAATAAGATAAAATTCATATTAGTTACTTGAGCAGATATAATTCATTTTTTAAGGCCATGAAAAAAGTAGTATCGTTGCATGATATTTGAGTATAAGTAAGCATATTATCCTACTATGTATGGGCTACTAAAATAAATGTACAACTCACATATTAAAATTATGATAATGCATTAGAATAATTTTTTTATAACATATTTAGTAAGTTGGCTAAAAATGATCAATATTTCTTCGTCATTTTCAAGACTTTTTGCTTTTTTGAAATTTTATTTTATAACTCAATAACATAGTTTAATAATATATATGCAATAACAAAAACAACATACCCAGTAAAATCTCACTAGTGGGGTCTGGAGAGAGTAGAGTGTACGCAGACTTTAACTCTATCCCGAAAAAGATAGAGAAGGTGTTTTCGGGAGACTCTCGGCTCAACAAAACAGACAATAAGCTCAACAAAACAGACAACAAAGAAAATGCATGTAACAACAAAGATGCCAAGAAGAAAATAACAGCAACGAATAAGTGAAAGGACAATAACACAAAACAATGCAAAACAACAATGTGATCACAACATATACCACTAATAAACCTAAACAAAACTTTACCAAACTACCCGATACAAAGAGGGAAGAACTCTCGACTATCCCCTAGCCTACCACACGAATGCTTGACCTCCACATGTTCCTACCAAGAGGCATGTCCTCGGAGATCTGAAGCCGCGCCATGTCTTGCCTGATCATCTCGCCACAATACTTCTTATGCCGCCCTCTGCCTCTTCTTGTACCTGCCAAAGCCAACCGCTCACACTTCCTAACCAGGGCATCTATGGTTCTCCTCCGCACGTGTCTGAACCACCTAAGCCTCACTTCCCGCATCTTGTCGTCCACGAGAGCAATGCCCACCCTCTCCAGAATATCTTCATTCCTTTTCTTATCCAGTTTAGTATGCCCGCACATCCATCTCAACATCCTCATTTCGGCTACTTTTCATCTTCTGGAATATGAATTCTTCACTGGCGAACACTCAACCTCATACAACATAGCCGGTATAACTACCTCTCTGTAAAACTTTAATAATATATATGCAATTTCTAAAATTTTATACTCATTGATACGAAGTTCACGCGCAACGCGGATATCTTAAAACTAATTTAAATAATAAGGTCAAATAATGATTACAAGGAATAAATGGTAAATTACTTGTAATTACAGCTTTATACAGCGTGGATTGAAGTTTTGGGACTGTTTTATTTTTTTAGAAAAGAAAAGAAACTTGCAATAAAAGAAAACTACCTAAAATCCTTCTCCTAATCTATTTAGGAAACGCAAACTACAGCCACTAGACCATGGTATTCTGTGTTTTCCTAAATGTAAATTACTTAGGATTCTACAAACTTGAACGCCAAGCAATCACTTGTATAAATACCTTAGGCCCCTTCAGCGTTTTTCATAAACACACAGCTCCATCAATTCTTTGTTTGAACTCTTCAATGGCTTCCCTAATTAACGGCAGCCACTGCTGCTTGTTGCTTTCGACATTATTCTTTTCCTTTCTTGTTGTTGTTTCGTCTTTCTCTTTGGCGAAAGAAGCTGTTGGACCCTTTAATTCCATATACAGTTTCGGAGATTCTTCATCATCATCCGCCGCTGATCATATTGCTGCAACCCTCAACTTGCCTTCTCCACAACCATACACTCAACGAGGCACTGAATTCTTCGAGTCTGGTCTGAATTTTGCGATGCCCGGAGCGACCATCATGAAGCCCTTTTTCTTCCTCAAGAATGGCATCACACCGCCGCCTCAGTCACATGACCTTTCTNTCTGAATTTTGCGACGCCCGGAGCGACCATCATGAAGCCCTTTTTCTTCCTCAAGAATGGCATCACACCACCGCCTCAGTCACATCACCTTTCTCAGATTTCCACCTTCATGAGGTTCTTCTATGAAGACTGCTTCTCCTTTCAAGATTGCGGCAGAAACAATAAGATTCTTCCGAAGGCGCTCATCTTTATGGATCAACTCGGCATCAATGACTACAAGCATGCCTTCTTACATGGAAAGTCTGTTTCAGAGGCGTCCCTTCTCGTTCCTGAAGTGGTGGAGACTATTAAGAATTCAGTAGAAAGAC
>ML370204.1:0-28668 GCA_005239525.1 Nicotiana knightiana
AAATTCTGGTGTTTTGGAACAGATCTGGTGCCTGAGGAAAATACTCTTCGCGAACGCGAAGAGCAATTAGGTGAGCCTAGGATTTTACTCTACGCGAACGCGTAGAGGGAGACGCGAACGCGTCCCCAGGGGTGCGAACGCATAGAGTTAGGCTGGGCTGGGTAGTCTTAGTGATACGCGAACGCGGCCCACAGCACGAGAACGCGTAGGCATGGGAGGCTAGACCTTCGCGAATGCGGCCATGAACTCACGATCGCAGAGGTCAAGGGAGTTAGACCTTCGCGAACGCGGCCAAGGGCCCGCGAACGCTAATGGTAAATTTTCCCAGTTATTTTCAAAAGCTCAAAACAGAAACCATACGGGATTAAACCCATTCTTCTCAAACTTCATTTTCTCCACTCTTCTTGGGCGATTCTTGGGAGACATTTTTCACCATATCTTCATAGGTAAGTAATCTTAGCTTCATTTTCTTTCATTTTCATCAACAATTATTAGATTCTAGGCCTAAAAACATGGGTAAAAGGGTAGAAATTGGGGTTTTTGGTAGAGTTAGGGCTTTGTGAATTTTTGGGAATTCGACCTCGTTTTGGGATCGGATTTCAAAACAAATTATATATTCGGGCTCGTGGGGAAATGGGTGATCGGGTTTTGGTCTGAACCTCGTGTTTGGACCAAGCAGGCCCGGGATCGAATTTTAGAATTTTCGGAAGAATGTTGGAAAATCGATAATCAGGCTTTGAAATTGAATTGTTGAGTAATTATTGATGTTATTGAGTCAATTATGTCTAGATATGGTTGTTTCGGAGTCGGATACGAGAGGGGAAACGGTGATTGAGGCTTGATTTGCATTCTTGGAGCCGAGGTAAGTGTTTGGCCTAACTTTAGCTTGAGGGAATAGGTGCTGAGTCGTATGTGCTACTTGTTTCTATCATGTTCAATGTATAGGTGAGGTGACGAGTACCTATATATTGTTTGTCAAGCATGCCTGTGAGTCGGATTTGATGTATTACATGTTTTTGCTTCGATATTCATTGTGTTATGAAGTAGAATCATCTTGGAAGTTATTCAATTGTTGAGAATACTTGATTAAGGACTTGTGATAAGTTGTTTCAGTTGAAGACTGATTTTATTGAGTTATATACTCGTATGAGATTGGTTATAACTGAGTCCTTTGCCGGGGCGGTATTACTTTTGGTTGTTGTCCCCTTGCTGGGTGGTTATGAATTGTATTTCCTACTGTTGATTTCCTTGCCAAGCTATTGTTTGTTGTTGATTGGGTGAGGAAGAGTGTAAAGCACGAAGGGTGATGCCGTGTATTCATTTCATTTATTGCATTTTGAGGAAGAGAGTAAAAGCACGAAGGGTGATGCCGTGCCATGATTTTTACATTTATAAGCACGAAGGATCATGCCGTACCCTTTTTATTTCAATTATTGCATTGTGAGGACGAGAGTAAAAGCACGAAGGGTGATGCCGTGTATTGTTTTGGTAAGGATGAGAGTAAAGCACGAAGGGTGATGCCGTGTACATATTTGTTTGTGTTGTTACTTCCTGTTGACTTTTACTTTTTTATATTGTTGCCTTGCTCAGTTATTCATTATTGTTCTCTCTTGTTTCCCCCATTATTTGTCCCATGTATCGCCGTACTTAATTGTTTATTTACTGTTATTCCCCTGTTATATATTGTAGATCTCTACAGGTAATTTGATGTTGTCGTGTCTAGCCTCGTCACTACTTCGCCGAGGTTAGGCTCGGCACTTACTCAGTCTATGGGGTCGGTTGTACTGATGCTACACCTGCACTTCTTTATGTTGTGCAGATTACGGAGCCGGACCCAGTGGACACTGATAGAGGGAGTATCTCTATTAGTATCCTTCAGTCCACACAGGCGACATCGAGGTAGTCCCGTAGACGTTCGTGGGCCTTGGCGTCAGCATCTATCTTTTCCTTTCTGTCTTATTTTGTATTCCAGACAGTTGAACTTGTTCATTTCAGACTCTTGTTGTAGAAATCTTAGACAGTCCGTAAGATTTGTGACACCAGTTATGGGGGTTTGTGTACAAAAATTTCGTAATATTTATTACATAAGTTGATAAACTCGTAGCTTCCGCATCCTTAATTAATTGTTCATGCTTATTGTTTTCCTTTTTGATGTCTTAAATAAAGAAATTAGTAAAGTTAACCAAAACGTTGGCTTGTCTAGCGGGTTCAACGTTAGACGCCATCACGGCCTGAAGGTAGGATTTCGGGTCGTGACAAGTTGGTATTAGAGCACTAGGTTGCTTAGGTCTCACAACTCACGAACAAACTTGGTAGAGCCGGAAGGATCGGTACCAAGACGTCTGTACTTATCCCCCGTAGGCTGCAGAGTTAGGAATGACTTCACATCTATTCTTCTCTGTCGTGCGACTTGAATTCTGAATACTAATTGAGTTCCTATTCTACTCTCTCGCAGATGGCGAGGACGCGTGCTTCCCCAGGATTTGATCAGCAGCCCGATACTCCTTTCACAACTCCTACGAGGGGCCGAGGCCGTGCTAGGGGCCGGGGCAAGGCTCAGCCCAGAGCAGCAGCCCCAGAGGAGGATCCTCAAGTAGAGTTTGCCGAGGAAATTCCTGCTCCTACAGTCCCAGTTGGACCAGCTCAGGTCCCAGAGGGGTTCACTGCCACCCCAGTGCTTCAGGACACTCTAGTCCGCTTAGTGGGACTTATGGAGAGTGTGGCTCAGGTTGGTCTTCTTCCTACTGCATCAGCCGTCTCTCAGGCTGGGGGAGGGACCCAGACTCCTTCTACTTGCACACAGAGCAGCTAGCTCCTCAGTTCCAGACTCCGGCACCTCAGAAAACCGGAGTAGCTCAGCCGGGTATTGTGGCACCGGCAGTTGAGGGAGAAGCTATGTTAGCAGATTCTCTATGTAGACTAGATTGGTTCACCAAGATATTTCCTACTACTTTTACTAGTGCACCATCAGAGTATCCCCAGGATTACTTGGACAGTTGCTATGAGGTTCTTCGGAACATGGGCATCGTAAAGTCCAATGGAGTTGATTTTTCTACATTTCTCCTTTCTGGTGCCGCCAAGACTTGGTGGAGGGACTATTGCTTGACCAGACCAGCTGGGTCTGCACCTTTGACTTGGGCTCAGTTCTCCGAGTTGTTCTTGGGGAAGTTTCTTCCAGTTACCCAGAGAGAGAACTATCGGAGGCAGTTTAAGCGCCTCTAGCAAGGATCTATGACTGTTACACAGTACGAGACCAGGTTCATCACTCTGGCCCGATATGCTATCATGATACTCCCCACTGACCGAGAGAGAGTGAGGAGGTTTATTGAGGGTTTGGCTCAGCCCATTAGACTTCAGATGGCCAGAGATTCAGGTACTGATATTTTATTTCAGGATGCGGCCAATGTGACCAGGAGGATTGAGATGGTTTTGTCACAGGGCGGTGGTCAGGGGGCTGATAAGAGACCTCGTCATTTCGGTTGATTTAGTGGCGCCTCATCTGGAGGCAGGGATTCTTTCGGCAGTGGTCATCCTCCTAGACCATACCAGTCGGCACTTCAGGTATCCCGCAGTGCACCACCAGCTCCTATTAGTGCACTACCAGCTCCTATCAGTGCACTGCCGCTTCAGAGCTTCCAGGGTGGTTATCCGGGTCAACAAGGCCAGTTCCAGAGTCAGCAGCCTCAGCAGCATAGGTCTTGTTATTCTTGTGGTGTTTCGGGGCACATTGCTAGGTATTGCCCCCGAGCTTCTGGTAGTTCTCAGTATCAGGGTTCCCGTGCTATGATTCCCGCACCAGGAGTACCCCCACCCCCTCAGTCAGCTAGGGGTGGTGGTCGTGGTGCCAGAGGTAGAGGTCAGACCCATAGAGGTGGAAGACATGCCATGAGAGTTAGAGGTCAGCTCGCAGTAGGTCGACCCATAGATGTTCAGGTTGGAGGGGCTCCGGCCCGGTGCTATGCTATTCCTGCCAGGCATGAGGCTGAGGCCTCTGATACAGTTATTACAGGTATGGTTTCAGTTTGCATCCGAGATGATTTAGTTTTATTTGATCCGAGTTCTACATTATCCTACGTGTCTTCATATTTTGCTCCTTATCTGAGTATGCCCCGTGATTCCCTGAGTACTTCTATATATGTGTCTACCCCGGTGGCCGATTCTATTGTGGTAGATCGAGTCTACCGTTTATGCTTAGTGGTTATTGGTGGTCTGGAGACTTAGGTAGATCTTTTGCTTCTTGATATGGTCGACTTTGATGTTATATTGGGGATGGATTGGCTATCTCCCTATCATGCTATTCTGGACTGTCATGCCAAGACAGTAACCTTGGCCTTGCCAGGAGTACCTCGTTTGGAGTGGAGAGGGACTCCTAGTCATTCTTCCGGTAGAGTTATTTCATATATGAAGGCTCGTCGCATGGTCGAGAAGGGTTGTCTGGCCTATTTGGCCTATGTTCGTGATCCTAGTGTTGAGGTCCCTTTTATGGAGTCTGTGCCCGTGGTTCGTGAGTTTCCAGAGGTATTCCCTGCTGACCTGCCGAGTATGCCACCCGACAGGGATATTGATTTTTGTATTGAGGTAGCTCCAGTCACTCAGCCTATTTCTACTCCGCCGTATCGTATGGCCCCTCCAGAGTTTAAGGAATTGAAGGAGCAGTTATAGGATTTGTTGGATAAAGGTTTCATTAGGCCTAGTGTTTCTCCTTGGGGTGCTCCGGTGTTGTTTGTCAAGAAGAAATATGGCTTGATGAGGATATGTATTGATTACTGGCAGTTGAACAAGGTTACTATTAAGAATAAGTATCCTTTGCCAAGGATTGATGATCTATTTGACCAGCTTCAGGGTGCTACAGTTTTTTCCAAGATAGACTTGAGATCTGGTTACCATCAGCTGAGGATTAGGGCGTCTGATGTCCCTAAGACAGCCTTTCACACTAGTTATGGGTATTATGAGTTCTTAGTCATGTCATTTGGGTTGACAAATGCCCCCGCTGCTTTTATGGAGTTGATGAACCGAGTGTTCGAGCCCTTTTTGGACTCATTTGTGATTATTTTCATTGATGATATTTTGATCTACTCCCGTAGCCGAGAGGAGCATGAGTAGCACCTTCGAGTCGTCCTCCAGACTCTGAGGGATAGTTAGTTGTATGCCAAATTTTCTAAGTGTGAATTATAGTTGATTTCGGTGGCATTTCTAGGCCATGTTGTGTCAGCAGAGGGTATTCAGGTGGATCCCAAGAAGATTTCAGCAGTCAGAGATTGGCCTATACCCACCTCGTCTACGGAGATTCGGAGTTTCTTGGGCTTAGCAGGTTATTATCGCCGATTTGTAGAGGGATTTTCATCTATCGCAGCTCTGATGACCAGGTTGACTCAAAAGGGTGCCCAGTTTAGGTGGTCGGATGAGTGTGAGGCAAGCCTTCAGAAGCTCAAGATAGCCTTGACCACGGCACCGGTGTTAGTGTTTCCCACAGGTTCAGGGCCGTATATCGTGTATTGTGATGCTTCACGGGTTGGGCTTGGTGCAGTGTTGATGTAGGATGACAAGGTTGTAGCTTATGCTTCACGTCAGTTGAAGGTTCATGAGAAGAATTATCCAGTTCATGATTTGGAGTTAGCAGTTATTGTTCATGCATTGAATATTTGGAGGCATTATTTGTATGGTGTGCCATGTGAGCTATTCAGGGATCATAAGAGTTTGCAGTATCTGTTCAAGCAGAAGGAGTTGAATATGAGGCAGAGGAGATGGTTAGAGCTGTTGAAGGACTATGACATTACCATCTTATATTATCAGGGGAAGGCCAATATGGTGGTCGATGCCTTGAGCCGGAAGTCAGTCAGTATGGGTAGTCTTGGTTATTTATCAGTCGGAGAGCGATCTCTTGCTTTGGATGTTCAGGCCTTGGCCAACCGATTTATGAGATTGGAGGTTTCCGAGACTAGCAGTGTTTTGGTCCATACCGTGGCCCGTGCTTCATTGTATGATCCTATTCGGGCCAGGCAGTATGATGATCATTATTTATGTGTTCTTAGAGATACGGCCAGGCACGGAGGTGCCAAGCAGGTCACAGTTGATGATGAGGGAGTTTTAAGGATGCAGGGTCATATTTGTGTACCCGATGTTGATGGTATTCGTGAGTTAATATTGCAGAAGGCCCATAGTTCCCGGTATTCCATTCATCCGGGCGCCACAAAGATGTACCAGGACTTGCGGCAGCATTATTGGTGGCAGAGGATGAAGAAGGATATTGTAGCATATGTAGCTCGGTGCTTGAACTGTCACCAGGTTAAGTACGAGCACCAAAGACCCGGTGGTTTGATGCAGCAGATTGAGCTTCCCGAGTGGAAGTGGGAGCATATCACCATGGATTTTATAGTTGGACTCCCACGGACTCAGAGGATGTTTGATGCGGTGTGGGTTATTGTGAATAGTCTGACCAAGTCAGCATACTTCATTCCTGTATCAGTTTCGTATTCAGCGGAGAAGTTGGCAAATATATATATGAGGGAGATTGTTCGATTGCATGGTGTCCCGTATCCATTATTTCAGACCGAGGTACTCAATTTACCTCCCATTTTTGGAGAGTATTTCAGAGTGAGTTGGGCACACGGGTTGAGTTGAGCACATCATTTCATCCTCAGACGAACGGACAGTCAGAGCGTACTATTCAGATTTTGGAGGATATGTTGCGGGCTTGCGTCATTGACTTTGGTGATTCATGGGACCAGTTTTTGCCTTTAGCTGAGTTTGCCTACAAAAATAGCTATTAGTCGAGCATTCAGATGGCTCCGTATGAGGCATTGTATGGTAGGCGGTGTCGGTCGCCAGTTGGGTAGTTTGAGCCGGGAGAGGCCAGATTGTTGGGTTCTGAGTTAGTCTAGGATGCCTTGGACAAGGTGAAGATCATTCAGGATAGACTCCGTAAAGCTCAGTCCAGGAAGAAGAGTTATGCGGATCGCAGAGTTCGAGATTTGGCATTTATCACAGGAGACCGAGTATTTCTTGGAGTGTCGCCCATGAAGGGCGTGATGAGGCTCGGAAAGAAGGGCAAGTTGAGCCCTAGGTACATTGGTCCATTTGAGATTCTGGATAAGGTAGAAGAGGTGGCCTACAGACTTGCTTTGCCACCGAGTTTATCAGTCGTGCACCCGGTGTTTCATGTATCTATGCTTCGGAGGTATATTGCAGATCCATCTCATGTACTTGACTTCAGCGGTGTCCAGTTGGACAAGGATTTGACTTATCAGGAGGATCCGATAGCCATATTAGCTCAGCAGGTTCGTCAGTTGAGATCGAAGAGTTATCCTTCGGTTCGTGTTCAGTGGAGAGTCAGCCTGTTGAGGCAGCTACCTGGGAGTCCGAGTTTGACATGCGGAGCCGATATCACCACCTTTTCCCTGATTCAGGTACCTTTCTATGTCCGTTCGAGGATGAATGTTTGTTTTAGAGGTGGAGATTGTGATGACCCAAAAGGTCATTCCGTGTAATTTTAATTAAAATTGTGTTCCGAGGCCCTGAAAGCCTCATTTAATCTCACTGATGTGCGTGCGCAACCCAGGCGCGTAGCCGGAAAGCCTTTATGTGGAAAATTGATAGATTATTATAATAATTATTTGAATAAAGTTGACTTTGGCCAACATTTTTAGTAAACGGACCCGGACCCGTGATTTGATGGTCCCGGAGGGTCCGTAGGAAAATATGAGACTTGAGCGTATGCCCGGAATCGAAATCCGAGGTCCCAAGTCTGAGAAATGAATTTTTAAAGAAAATTATTTTCTGAAAAGTATAAAGGCTTTTAAAAATGAACTTTGATGTGAAACTTATGTTACCGGGCTCGTATTATGGTTTCGGAGCCCGGAACAGGTTAAATATGTCTTATGTGAGTTATCTGTGAAATTTGGTAAGAAACGAACTCAGTTTGATGTGATTCGGACTAAAAATGGAAATTTTGAAAGTTATGAAGTTTTGGGAATTTTTATAAATTTTGAGGTTTAATTCGATGTTTAAGATGTTATTTTGGTGTTTTGATTAACCGAATAAGTCCGTAGGATGTTTTTGAGGTTGTGTGTATATTTGGTTTTGGGTACCGAGGGCTCGGGTGAGTTTCGGGGGGGGGGGGGGGGGGGGGGGGGGAGGGGTGTGTCGGAGTGTTAAAACTTAGAAAATTCTGGTGTTTTGGAACATATCTGGTGCCTGAGAAAAATACTCTTTGCGAACGCGTGGTGACACTCGTGAACGCGAAGAGCAATTAGGTGATCCTGGGATTTTACTCTGTAGCGGCAGTGCACTGGGTAGAAATTGGGGTTTTGGGTAGAGTTAGGGCTTTGTGAATTTTTGGGAATTCAACCTCGTTTTGGGGTCGGATTTCAAAACAAATTATATATTTGGGCTCGTGGGGGAATGAGTGATCGGGTTTTGGTCTGAACTCGTGTTTGGACGAGGCGGGCCCGGGGTCGAATTTTGGAATTTTCGGAAGAATGTTGGAAAATCTATAATTAGGCTTTGAAATTGAATTGTTGAGTAATTATTGATGTTATTGAGTCAATTATATCTAGATACGGTTGTTTCAGAGTTGGATTCGAGAGGGAAAACGGTGATAGAGGCTTGATTTGCATTCTTGGAGCCGAGGTAAGTGTTTGGCCTATCTTTAGCTTGAGGGAATAGGTGCTGAGTTGTATGTGCTACTTGTTTCTATCATGTTCAATATATAGGTGAGGTGACAAGTACCCATATATTGTTTTTCAAGCATGCCCGTGAGTCGGTTTTGATGTATTACATTTTTGCTTCGATATTCATTGTGTTATGAAGTAGAATCATCTTGGAAGTTATTCAATTATTGAGAATACTTGATTAAGGACTTGTGATAAGTTGTTTCAGTCGAGGATTGATTTTATTGAGTTATATACTCATATGAGATTGGTTATAGCTGAGTCCCTTACCGGGGCGGTATTACTTTTGGTTGTTGTCCCCTTGCTGGGTGGTTATGAATTGTATTTCCTACTGTTGATTTCCTTGTCAAGCTGTTGTTTGTTGTTGATTGGGTGAGGAAGGGTGTAAATCACGAAGGGTGATGCCGGGTATTCATTTCATTCATTGCATTGTGAGGAAGAGAGTAAAAGCGCGAAGGGTTATGCGGTGCCATGATTTTTACATTTATAAGCACGAAGGATCATGCCGTGCCCTTTTTATTTCAATTATTGCATTGTGAGGATGAGAGTAAAATCACGAAGGGTGATGCGGTGTACTTGTTTTGGTAAGGATGAGAGTAAATCACGAAGGGTGATGCCGTGTACAATTTTGTTTGTGTTGTTACTTCCTGTTGACTTTTACTTTTTTATATTGTTGTCTTGCTCAGTTATTCATTATTGTTCTCTCTTGTTTCCCTCATTATTTGTCCCCTATCTCGCCGTACTTAATTGTTTATTTCCTATTATTCCCCTGTTATATATTGTAGAACTGTACAGGTAATTTGATATTGTCGTGTCTAGTCTCGTCACTTCTTCGCCGAGGTTAGGCTCGACACTTACTCAATCCATGGGGTCGGTTGTACTGATGCTACACCTGCACTTCTTATGTTGTGCAGATTATGGAGCCGGACCCAGTGGACACTAATAGAGGGAGTATCTCTATCAGTATCCTTCAGTCCACACAGGCGACATCGAGGTATTCCCGCAGACGTTCGTGGCCCTTGGCGTCACCATCTATCTTTTCTTTTCTGTCTTATTTTATATTCCAGACAGTTGTACTTGTTCATTTTAGACTCTTGTTGTAGAAATCTTAGACTGTCCGTGAGATTTGTGACACAAGTTCTGGGGGGTTTTGTACGGAAATTTCGTAATATTTATTACATTAAGTTGATAAACTCGTAGCTTCCACATCCTTAATTAATTTTTCATGCTTATTGTTTTCGTTTTTGATGTCTTAAATAAAGAAATTAGTAAAGTTAACCAAAACGTTGGCTTGTCTAGCGGATTCAACCTTAGACGCCATCACGACCTGCAGGTAGGATTTCGGGTCGTGAAAGTTTGGAATTATAAATTAAGACAAATTTCTTCCGAAAAGTTTATAGTTAAAAAGAGTTGGGAATCGTTGAATTCACTTGATATATCATTACAATAAAATCTCAGTTTTATACGTATTTCTCTAAAGAATAATTGCTTATTACTAATACAATTATATTTTTACACTAAGAAATAAATAAATAATTAACACTCCGTGAGGTTATGTTAATTAATTGATTTAAAACTAGTGACGATTAAACTGAAATATCTTGCATGAATTGTGCTCAAGCGTAGTAAAAACTTTGTGAGAATATTTTTACTATAAAATCAATAATCTTGACTTCAACAGTTCCTCCGTGAGAATTAAAACCGAGGAAAGCAAGATTACAGACTTGGAATAATAATCTTACTAAAAATTACTTTTACTCTAATATTCTATTCATGAGTTATTATATATTAATTTTGCTCCGTGAGAATTACAAAATTAATATAAGAATAACTCAGATATAAAATATGTAGATGTGATAATAATGATTAAAAAATTATCATTCCAGCACAGTATGAGATGTAAATAGAGTTTCAAGCCAAGAATGTATTGAAACTGAGATAGTATTATAATTATATCAAGCTTCATCAACTATCCCAACAAAAAGAAATTACTCCATTATGAAGTAAGACAAGCTAAAAAATACTTTAATAAAAACTAAGAATATACTATAAAGAGAGACTAGAGAAAGAGACCAAGAATGCTCTTCTTTCTCTATATAAAACTAGAGAGAAAATTGGATACCAAGAGGGATGATCTCTTTCTCCTACAAACATATGCCTATTTATAGAAAAATTACTACAAGGCCTTGGTGAGAAATTGAAAGACAATATCAATATATCATAAGGCCTTGATGAGAAATTGGCATGGCAATTTGTAATGAAATTTTGGTGAGAATTTACCATAACTTTTGTATCTCTTGATATTGTGTAGTCTTAGATGAAATTGTCACGAATGCATTCTTTTTCCTTGAACCATAGGTTCTTTTTCTTCTTCTTTTTCCATGTATTCTTTTTCCAGCAAGAATTGTTAGAAAAATGCGAG
Organism: Nicotiana knightiana; assembly: GCA_005239525.1. Classification (NCBI taxonomy): domain Eukaryota; kingdom Viridiplantae; phylum Streptophyta; class Magnoliopsida; order Solanales; family Solanaceae; genus Nicotiana; species Nicotiana knightiana. The sequence goes on from ML370204.1 coordinate 11,092, forward strand.
AATAGGATATAAATTGGTCATATTTTATATCTAAAATATTATATTTTTATATTAAAATATATGAATAATTTATATCCATCATCCTCAACGAATTCAACATGGCCGGCGAAGCAACGAAGCGGGATATCACCCTTCCGATCAACATGTCTGGTACAATTCAAAAGACCATATTCCATGTCATAGAAGGTGACAAGAGGTAAAACGCATTGCTTGGGAGGCCATGTACACAAAACATGAGGGCCGTGCCATCGACTCTTCATCAGATGATGAAGTTTCCGACAAAAGACGGCATAAAAACAGTATATGGAGAACAGCATGCGGCAAAGGAGATGTTCGCGGTTCACAGCGAGGCAACAACATCCATGCCCCCCGCCTCGGAGGAGCCAGAGGGCAAACAGTCCCCCGAGGACGATGAGGAAGATTTCCTCGCTCCCCGGACCTTCGTTACCCCCGAAGAATCGGATGCAACTAAATCATAGGTCAAAGAACTGGAGCAAGCATTTTTGATCGAACATCTCCCAGATCGAAAGGTATACCTGGGCACGGGACTAACTCCCGAACTCAGGAAAAGACTCATTCAATTTGTTATTAACAATATCGATTGCTTTGGTTCGTCTCATTTAGACATGAAGGGATCCCGCCGAAAATAACCACCCATAGACGAGCGTCGACCCCAGGTTCAAACCGGTAAAGCAAAAAAGAAGACCTCAGTCCGAGGTAAAACACACATTCGTTAAGGACGAGGTAACAAAACTCCTAAAAATAGGGTCTATCAGGGAAGTAAAATATCCCGAGTGGTTGGCCAATGTGGTGGTAGTTCCCAAAAAAGGGAATAAGTTAAGAATATGTGTAGATTATAAAGACTTAAATAAAGCATACCCCAAAGATTCATTCCCGCTGCCAAACATCGATCATGTGATTGATGCCACGGCCGGCCACGAGATCCTTACCTTTGTCGACGCCTACTCAGGGTATAATCAAACTCAGATGAAACCCGAGGATAGGGAGAAGACTTTGTTCACCACGAAGTACAGTATGTACTGCTACAATGTCATACCATTCGGGTTAAAAAATGCGGGAGCTGCGTACCAACGCCTAGTTAATAAGACGTTCAACATCAAATAGGCAAATCCATGAAAGTTTAGATTGATGATATGATGGTTAAGTCCCAGTGTGCAGAGGACCATTTGACTCATTTTCAAGAAACATTTGACATCTTCAGAAGCTACAACATGAAGCTCAATCCCGAGAAATGTGCCTTCGGTGTAGGCTCGGGCAAATGTTTAGACTTCATGGTGTCAAACATTGGGATTGAGATTAACCTCGACAAAATCAAAGCCATCGAATAAATCACGGTGGTAAACAATGTGAAGGTCGTACAACGGCTGACCGGGCGGATAGCGACCTTGGGCCGATTCATATCGAGGTCATCGGATAGGAGTCACCATTTCTTCTCCTTACTCAAAAATAAAAACAGCTTCGAATGGACTCTGGAGTGCCAACATGCCTTGGAAGAGTTGAAGCGATATCCATCAAGCCCACTTTTACTCCACACCCCAAAGGAAGATGAAACGTTGTATGTATACCTGGCCGTATCCGAGGTGGCGGTAAGTGGCGTACTGGTTCAAGAAGAACAAGTTACACAATTCCCTGTTTACTATGTAAGTCGGACCCTGGGAGACACCGAAACTAGGTATTCTCTCCTAGAAAAATTAGCCATTGCACTAATAAGTGCGTCTCAAAAGTTAAAACCTTATTTTCAATGCCATCGTATTTGTGTTTTAACAGTATACCCTCTTCGAGACATATTGCATAAGCCTGAATTATCGGGCCGACTGGCTAAATGGGCCATCGAACTCAGGGGATATGACATCGAATATCATCCCGGAATGACTATCAAGTCCCAAATTTTGGCGATTTTTGTAGCCGACTTTATGCCGTCCCTTGTGCCCGAGTAGAGAAAGAACTTTTGCTGGAAAACGGGCACATTTTCAGGGGTATGGACCCTATTCACTGACGGTGCCTCAAACGTGAAACGGTTTGGGCTCGGCATAGTTCTGAAGCCACCTACGGGAGGCATGATTAGATAATCTATAAAAACTGTAAAATTTACTAACAACAAAGCGGAGTATGGGGCTATGATTGCAGGTCTGGAATTGGCCAAAGGTTTAGGAGCGGAAGTCATCGAAGCAAAATGTGATTCCCTTCTGGTGGTAAACCAGGTAAATGGGAGCTTTGAGGTTCGAGAAGACAGGATGTAAAGATACTTAGACAAAATTCAAGTCACATTGCACCGCTTCAAAGAATGGACCCTGATCCACATACCTCGAGAGCGCAATAGCGAGGCCGATGCCCTCGCAAACCTGGGATCATCTGTCAAAGAATATGACATACTCCCCGGGACTGTCGTTCAGCTATCCAAATCAACGATCAAGGAAGTTCATGCCGATATCAACTCCACTAGCCGGACATAGTATTGGAGAAATAAATACATCGATGTTCTGGGAAATGGGAAGCTACCCACGGACCCAAAAGAGTCGAGGTCCCTGCGAACTAAAGCAGCCCGATTCTCACTCGACAAAAATGGAACTCTATACAGAAGGACCTTCGATGGACACCTAGAAGTATGCCAGGGACCGGGGGACATAGATTATGTGACCTGTAGAAATTACTCCGGTGCCGATTCCTTAGTCCGAAAGGTGATCAGGGCATGTTACTATTGGGACAGCATGGAGCAGGACACCAAAGAATTCATCTGAAAATGCAACAAATGCCAAAGATTTGCACCGATGATTCATCAACCCGGTGAACAGCTACATTCAGTCTTGTCGTCATGGTCGTTCATGAAGTGGGGGATGGACATCGTCAGACCCCTACCAACGACACCAAGTAAAGCTAGGTTTATTCTATTTATGACTGGATACTTCTCAAAATGGGTGGAAGCACAGGACTTCGAGAAGATAAGGGAAAAAGAAGTCATTAACTTCATATGGGACCATATCCTGTGCCGATTTGGGATCCCCTACGAGATAACCTACGACAACGGAAAGCAGTTCATCAAAAGCAAAATAACAAAGTTCCTCGATGACCATAAAATCAAAAGGATCATGTCAACACCCTACCACCCATGTGCAAGCGCTCAAGCCGAATCCACAAACAAAACCATCATTCAAAAATTGAAAAAGAAGTTAGAGAACACGAAAGGTAAATGGAGGGAAATGTTGCCTGAGGTGCTATGGGCATATCTAACAACCACAAAATCGAGCACAGGAGAGACACCGTTCTCTCTGGCGTATGGGTCCGAGACTTTGATACCGGTCGATGTCGGAGAGCCAAGTTCCAGATACTGGTACACTACCGAGAGTTCAAACAATGAGGCAATGACTGTAGCCCTCGAACTATTATATGAGAAGCGAGAAGCTTCACTGGTGTGAATGACCGCCCAAAAGTAGAGAATCAAAAGACACTATAACAGGAGAACAAACCTCTCTGTGACATCTTCTCCAACATTCTCAAGAATGGGAACACAGATAGCCAGTGTGGTACCATCCTCCCCAGATCCCCTTACAACTCCTTCTCCCTCTCTCTCAAGAACTTTTTCTTTTCTACTATCCCGCTGCCTATTCGAAACTTCAATATCAACAAGCCCAACCAAAACGAGCCTATTATCAGTATGAGCAATTTCAGAATTGATTTCAGGATTACCTTTCTCACAACTGGTTGAACCAGGTGCTTCTTCTTCGTTGGCTGATTTAAAAGATTCACTGGACGATTCTAGAACCTTCGTCAGCTTGTAAAATTTCATCCAAGAATTTTTCCCTAGAGCCAGAAGCCACAGATTTCCTGGCAAGAACTTTGACATGACGAGGCTTGGAGGCTGGAGTAGGGTTTGGTGTGGGTTCAGGGATAGGACGGTTTTCAGGGATTGACGATCTTTCAGGTGATTGAGAACTGTAAGCAGATGGAAAATTCGATTCTGATTCATAATTTCCTCCATCGTAATCACGATTCGGAGATGAATTAGAAGAAGAAGCAGGTGGTGGTGAAGACATGTTTGTGAGTGTTGTTAGAAAGAAAAGGCGAGTGATCAGTTTTGGTTTGTGTAGAATGAGTTGAACTTGGTTCGACGACTACTTTATGCAAAGTTGAGTAATGATGGCCCTTTTATAAGATGTGGCTGGGGAGTTTACAACGGGCAGAGTATTAAACCAAGTGGGAGTCTAATCGATATAGGACTGACATTGATTAGACAATTATTTTCCCCCTAAAACTAGGCTAATTAAGTGAGACGGGACTTCTTGAAACTGGTTCAATTTTGGGTAAGTACGAAAATTTTGAATTTGAACCATAAGTAGATAGATTCCTGCTCATGTATGACTGTACTTGATTTAATAAATGTATGGAGATAAATACGTACCTAGACAGTCAGATGAACCAGCATGGATGAACTAGGTTCATCATGTTAAAATCTTTGATTTGCCTCAATTTTCAAAGATAGATAAACATCATTAGTACCCAAGGAATCATATTAATACATGACAAAAGAGTATGTCAATAAAGACATGATACTGAGCAATGATTAATCTGATTAAGTACCTAATTAAACTTTCTAACCAAAAAAAAATCTTTTTTTTTTCATTTTTGTTTTTCAATTAGGTGATCTTAATCATCCCTAATTCAAGTCTGTTTCTCTCAAAATGCTCCCTACTGAGTGCTTTAGTGAATATATCAGCAATTTGATGATCAGTAGCACAAAATTCGATTGAGATCATTCCCTTTTCATAGTTATCCCTTAGGAAATGGTGCCACAGAAAATAGGAATGCATCCCACATCTATACTAAAGTCCATGAGTTGTTTCTTGATCCATAGAAATTGGGCACAGCAAGAGGCTGCAACAACATATTCAGCCTCAGCAGTAGACAAGACTACTGAATTTTGTTTCTTGGTGGCCCATGAGACAAGCGCAAGAGCCCAAAAAGTGAGCCATGCCTGAAGTACTTTACCCGTCAACTAGGAAACCTGCATAATCAACATTAGCGTATCCTACAAGGTCAAAATTACTACCTTTAGGATACCAAAGGCACAAATCAGTGGTGCCTTTCAGATATCTCAAAATCTTTTTTACTGCAGTGAGGTGGGACTCCTTTGGATTGGCTTGAAACCTAGCACACAATCCACACTAAACATAATATCAGGTCTACTTGCAGTGAGATATAGTAGAGACCCAATCATTCCTCTGTATAGCTTCTGATCAACGGATGAACCAGGTTCATCCACATCCAATTTCGTAGCTGTGGCTATGGGGGTGTCTATTTTCTTTGAGTCCTCCATTTTAAACTTCATGAGGAGTTCTTTCACATACTTCTGTTGATGAATCATTGTTCCATGTGGGTTTTGCTTGAGATATAAACTGATAACAATTGTTGTTCCAATACGCCCCCTCAAGTTAGGCGATTTAATACTAAGCCTAACTTGAACAGATGTCGGTCAAAGGTTGATTTGGAAAGTGATTTGGTGAGTGTATAGGCTAGTTGGTCAAAAGAATGAACATGAACGACTTGAACCACCTTTCATTCAACATGGTTGCACATAAAATGAAAATCCACCTTAACACGCTTCATGTGACTATGAAGACCCGGATTCTCGCTAAGGCAAGTGACACCAATATTGCCATAGTAGATTGTAGGGGTACCACTGTTTGGAAGCTTCATCTCAAGCAATAGGTTTCGCACCCACAGCAGCTCGGCAAGAGCATTGGAAACAACTCTATATTCTGCTTCAGCTGATGAGCGAGCTACAATTTTCTGCTTTTTTGAAGACCAACTGATAGGATTTCGATCAAGAAACAGAATATAGCCAGATGCGGAGGATCTGTCAGTGAGCCCAATCGGCAATAGAATACATATTAAAATTAATATTTGAAGACACACGTAGATTACCCACCAATTTTAGACTTTTTTTTCCCTTCTATTTTGCCCTTCTCAATTGTCAATCTCCCCTCTATGTAAAATTTTTGCATTATAATATTGTAATTCCTTTTCTATTTTTATTGTGTTATCTATAATAGTAATTGTGTGCAATCTTATTACAAATTGTAGTTTTAGATTCGTTCTAATTATAAGTAAAGAATTCTTTCATGAATTTCTTTTAGGCAGAATACATAAATGGGCCCTTAAACTTTGTCTTTTTTGTCATTTCGACACCTAAACATAGGATTCAATCAGGCACTCCAACTAAACTCTATTTGTGCCAATTAACACTATCCAGATTGTCCGCCAAAATTTAAAAAAAAAATTAAATGTGTGTATTACCGTTGCCTCTTAGCACCCTAAATTTAACAACAAATTATTCTACCTAACTAAAATCTTTCACTTAATAATTTCACCACCAAAACAAATTGAAACTCATTTCATAAAATGAAAACCTGATTATCCCAATCTGATCCCTCTCTTCTTCAAATTTTTTTACTCTGCTCAATAAATCAGAAATTACCCTCTTAGGTTTCTTAAGAATTTAATCGTCATACCACCTGAAAAAATTGCAAGCAACTTTGCCTTCGATTTTGCCAAGAAAAAAATGACGATCTGGGTTTAAGGAGTCCATGAAATAATAATTTGACAGCAAGCCCACAATAACAAGAAACTTCTCTTAAAGAAGGTGATTTCGATTTGTTCGACATTATGAGTGAGTGGAGAAGCTAATACCCACGTCAATGAGTGACCTTCAAAGGAGCAGCCACAAACATTTCAAGATGTGAAGAAGATGAGACCCAATTAAAGAAAGGTTCAAAGGAGTGAGCTTTATATGCAAAAAGAGGCAAACAAATTATGAGAAAAAATGGACAAGTTCGGTCTAAGGGGAAGAAGAGGAGGAATAGAAGAAGGGGGATAAAAGTTAAAGCTTTAATAGGAATAATATATTAGGATATATAAAATAATCATAATATAGAGTATTATAATAATAATAATAATAATAATAATAATAATAATAATAAAACAACAAGTTTTTCTCATGTTCACGCAACCTTTCCCTTGACAGTGTTAATTGGCACATATGAAGTTTAGTTGGAGTGCTTAATAGGAACAACCCTATATTTAGGTGTCCAAGCGATAAAACGGGTCAAGTTTAAGGGCCCAGTTATATATTCTTTCTTTCTTTTATGTTTCAAAATCAATCGATATATCTTGTTAGTGTTATTTTATATTAAGTATTTGAGTACCCTACCCCTTACTTTTATTTTTGAATTTTTGTAGATAGGTTTTCGAGTATTGACGCGACTAACCAAAATTTGTGATACGAGCAATTTCATCGGTGATTGGCATTTGAAAATCATAATGGGGAATAATATGTATAATCTTTTGAATTATAAATGAGGGACTTAAGTTGAAGAAAGAACTAAAACATTATAATTTTAAAAACCTTACATAAATTGGAACTGATAATTTTAAGGCAAAATACACGCTCCAGATACGAGGAAACAATGTCTATAGTTGATAGGAGAATTTGATTTTTAAGACAAAATTTAAATGGAAAAAATTATTTTCACCTTTTGTTGCTTCACTAGTAGAGCACATAAAGGCCACTCAATATGAAAATGACGATTATGTAAATATCGAGATGAGGTCTTAGCTAGTTAAAACAAGGATGTGACTATTGATATTGGTATTTTTCGACTAAGTAACTGCTTATGTGTACCGAATACAGATGGGTTAGGAAGAGTTGTTCTTGAGGAACTCAACGCTCTAGATACAATGTGCATTCTGGGTGCAACAAAATGTACCATGACTAGAAGAAAATTATATTTGTGAGAAAAGAAAGAAGAATGATTCTTTAACTTGTTTATGGCTATTTGATTTGTAGCATGTCAAGGTTAGCATTTGCGATTTGCAGGACCACTCCAACAACTCGAGATTTCAAAGTGGAAATGGAATAAAATTATAGTAAATTTTATCACAGAACTACCTCAAACGATTAAGGTTATGATTATATTTGAAAAATTATAAATTGGTTGCATAGTAGGCACATTCCGTGATAGTCAAAACATCCGGCAATGAGGTGAAATATGAACATATATGCATGAATGGAAAAAATAATTATCAGACTCCACGGGGTTTTATCCAATATTTCTGACAAAGAATCACAATTTACCGCACACTTTTGAAATATCTTTCCAACAAGTATTGAGGACACGAGTAGATCTTTGTAATGCCTCTCATCTGTTGCGGGTAATCTGAACATAATGTACAAATCTTGGAGAATAAGCATTCTTTATTTTGAGATAGTTGAGATGCTAGCTTGTAGTTAAGCATCCAAATTGATCCATATAAAGCCTTGTCGGATGATTTTAAGCCGGCGATACCAAGATATTAAGACTATATTTAAAGATTAAAAAAATAATTAGAACTAGACTTGCTATAAGAAACGACTGATAAGTTCATTTGACTCAAACATGATAGCTCTCACTACAAAGCAGACAAAAGTCTTGTGCATATAACAGAAAAATAAACTTAGAATTTATAGCAAGAGACCGAGTGATCCTACGAGTCTCCCATACGAAAAACGTGATGCATTTTGAAAAATAAAAGGGAGGAAATATGAATCCAAGGTTTATAATATTATAAGAGGTACTTGAAGGGCTAGGAGTCGCGCTTATCGTTTGACACTTTTTCCTGAGTTTTCTTTTTCATCTAGCGTTTGATGTTTCTATTCTAAAAAAATGTATATAGGACTTCTTTTATGCGCTTGAAGCACCGATTACTCAACTTTGATGAGAAATTAGCTTGTAACGAAGCATCAATCGCTAGTGTGGACAGACAAATAAGAAAGTTACAAAGAATTTATGTTCGCGAAGGTCTTATGTATGGAACCTATTTCGTTGAAGAAGCTACTTAGGAAGTGGAAGATACTATGTGAGTCAAATATCCTTACTTTTCATTCTACAACATGCACTTTGATAAGAGGGGAAGAATGTAATAACTCATAATTTTTAATCAAGGACAAATTGGTCATTTAGCTATAAAAAAAGGATGGAGCAATTTAAGAGGACAAAGCTCATCAGAGGTGTGGCGTGGTTTTGATATGGGTTTGGAGAGAAGACTTGCCAGCCAACAAATAGAGTACAACTAGGAAAATTGGTGAAATATCTACAACTCTAACCCGTAAGCAAAGTGAGAACGAGAAATTTAACAGCAACTTAGAGTCAAAACGCCAAACTGCTGCTGGGACACGATGCTTGGAGAGGAGCAAGACGCATAAGTTCTTTTTCTTTTGTAAAAGTACTATGTTTGGCATCAAAGAATTATAACAAGAATCTACAACAACTAACACGTTAGTCTCGGAAGAACTTTGGTTTCATATTGTTAACTCTTCAATTGTAATACTCGAATTGAATTTGGTATTTTACTATAGTGGGTAACAGCAACATGGATTTTCATGGTGAAATAAACTAGCTCATGTATAACCATGAACCTAGAGAAAAAAAGCCATTAAGAGTTAGTTTTGATAGCATTATAGGTAGCAACATGGGTATACTTGAAAAACGGATCTATTTTTTGAAACTGTGATCGAGCTGAGTATTTTATCTTTGAGTTACTTCTTTTATTACTTCCATTATGTTGTTATGTACTATTGTTGGCTATTGGTGTTGAACTCCGACCTATGTTCCATCTTGTCACTACTTTTAACCTAACGTTAGGTTTGTTACTTATTGAGTACATGTGGTCAGTTGTACTCATATTACACTCCTGCCCCGTGCGTGGAGATATTGTTTGATGACGTTGCTATGATCGGCGAGAGCTGGATTTGAAGATGTACCTGCCTCTTGTTCATAGTAGTCTTAGACCTATAAAAATCTGTTTATGAACATTTTGGACAGATGATGCATTTATTTCTTACCAGCTTTGTAAATTATAATCATAGAAGCTCATGATTTGTACTACCTGTCCTTGGGAAACATATAAGATTCAAATATTTTCTTTTATTATTTTCTCATTGAATTTCATTGGAATTAGATAGTTGTTAATTGGATTACCTAACAGGTTGGGTTAGGTGCTATCACGATTAGTTGGATTTCGGGTCGTGACAAGTTGGTATCAGAGCTCTAGGTTCATAGTATCTACAAGTCATGAGCAAGTGTCTAGTAGAGTCTTGAGATCGGTATTATGATGTCCATACCTATCTTCGAGAGGCTATATGACATTTAGGATATACTTCCCATATTTCTTTCCTTATCATGTGCCATTGATTCAGCTTGACGCGTAACTCTTTGAATTCCTTCCACGCATTCGTATGCGAATGTGAGCACTCGGGATCAGCGGTACATCGACGACTTTTGATTCCATGGATGAGGTGCGAGATGTGATTTTGATGCGCTGATGACGGGCCAAACAGGAGGACTTGAAGCCAAGTTTTGACTGTAGTTTGAGCACGAAAAGTTTTTGTTGTATGAGCACGTGCTTTTGGACTGATAGGTCCGAAAGTGTCCCTATTAGTGGAATTTGTGGCACGATGAGTGGTAGGATGGTTATATGATGAGTACGTGTGACTGCGAGATGTGTTCATATGGATTGAATGTGACGAGACGAGTTTGCTTGAGATGTAAAAATGACTATTAGGTGCTAGATTTCTGTCTTGATGGGACGTATGCTCTTGATTTATGAGTGTATTGAAGGATCTTTCATCTTTCGTAATGGTGGGACAAATTCCATTCTCATGTCTTATTCATGTGTTCGGACTCAAGAAGATTGAGTGATTGCATAGTAGTTGTGGCTTTGAAAGGGTATAAGGAAATGTCAGTTTGAGGCTAAGCAGGTGGGTTATCCCTTGTGGACCGTCCTGAGGTTGTGTGATTCCTATGTTGGTTTTGTGGAGAGTTATCTCTCACTGGTGAATTATATGTGTTGCGATTTTAGTTTGGATCACTTGGGGAAGTTATCTTGACTATTACAGGGACGAATGCAAGACTTGCAGATAAATGTGAAGTATAAGGTGGTTTGTATTATACGAGCTTATGAAGGACTTAGTTGAATTTCACTGCGGTATTATGACAATAATAGAGTATGGGCATTTTGATTTATCGAGTGTTTTTTCCTAAGGCTTTGAGCCAGGGGGGGGGGGGAGGTTGATATCGACGAGTTAATTGAACGGTTATGTGTTGTATTGATTTCGGTTTGAGGTATACTTGTGAATCAGTTATGACTTGCAGATATTGAGATCGAGGATGACTCGAGTAAGGGAATTTCTAGATACGGGTTGTATTGCACTCTATGGGTATATGGAAATCATGGAATGATTGAGTGGTTATTTGTGAATGATGTAATGTGCATGGAGTAGGAATTTGCTTGGTTGCATTAGGGTGGAGTTACTTATTTGGGTGTTCTTATGCTAATGGGGCATAGGTCGCTCGACTTGTGCAATTGAGATTTAAGTAGAGTGGATGAATCTCGAGAATGGTCCTAATGGAATCAAGATTTATATGTAGCAATTGGGAATTTTCAGGATTTGTATATGGCTAGAAGCTGAGATTTACATTGGATGGTGTTAGAACTTGTGGAATTTCTATATCATTATGGATTCTAGATTTCGACATTTAGAAGGGTGAAGAAAACGGTTTTGGATTCACACAAGGTATCTACAGGGTGTATATCTCGGTTATGGTAGTTGGGGTGCTTAAGAGAGAATACAACGGCTTATGGGTTTTAAGGTGTGTGGTTTTATGTTAGAACCTATTGTGGTGAGTTTTGGTTAAAGATCGTGGTATTGTGGCAGGAGAAATATCAATTTGAAGGAAATTCGAAAGAAACTCGGAGTAATAGGACAACCTGATAATAGGTTAGATCAGTACAGTAATGGTTATGATCCGTTCTTTGGGTACTTATGAGGTGGCGAGTCTCTACAAGTGTTTCGTGGCAATGCTCTTGGGTTTTGGCGACCTGCTTTGCTTGGTTGAGTTAGAGGGATTCATTTCTGATTACTTGGTTATGTGTAATAGGGTTTCAAGAGTTCCTCAATGGTTTCTACCATGGTTCGAGGTGATATTTCCTACCGGAGTGTGGAACATGTTGTGTACTATGATTTTCTCCTGGATGAGATCAAATGGAAGATTTCTGGCTGATCGGGTATGTATTCTGCTTGGGACTCAAAGTTGATTATCAGGTTCTTGTAATCTTCACATGATGGCATGATTGATGCAGTGTGTTGTGTGGGATTAAGATTTGGGTGTGCAAGGTCACAGTTCAGTATTGAAGGGAAGGTCATGAGTTCTTAGGCAGCAGGGCCGGTTTCAGATGACTAGGAGAATGATATTGCTACTTAGTATTGCCTGAGAAGCGTGCGCATTTCAGAAGGCACACTGTGTTTTAATTTATGGATACTTCATTGGTATTGCGACACTCTCCTGGTTGATCGACTGTTGATTTTCAGACATTGCTATGTGACACAGAAGAATTAGAGAAGTATTCATCGTGGGATGATTGTGTATGAGCGATGTTAGATATTCAGGGGGTGGAGTTGGAATCCGATATGGTGATTCGTGTGTTCTACAGTTTTGGAGACCGGGAATTCTTAGAAGTATGTTGTTTCGTGGTTGTGGACTGTGAATATGTGGCCAAAACTAGCTAGATGATAGTATGTGTTATGATTCTGTCATTGTGGACTATCATAGGGTTATTTATCTATTTGTGGATAAACAGAGTTGATTTGGGGCCACTGGTAGGCCCAATGAGGATGTGTAGTTCACACCGGGTCGCATTGAGCTTATTTGTGTTCTGATATGTTCTATGAGTTACTCTTCTATGCTATGAGGGGATGTGATTCGTTGGTTATATACACACATGGTGTGGTTCTATTTGGGCCTTATGACGGAATTCGAGCGAGATGGTGATTGGGGTGTGGAATGGTTGATTACGCCTTAGTTATGGTCTTTCGGGATTGTGATATATTGTGTTATTTTCTTCTCCGTGATTATGGTCATGCACCTGGGGTACTAGGCGTCAAATTGTGTTGTGGTTGTTGATTTTTACCATCGTGACTGGAGGCATTTCATGTGGACCAGTGTTTGGATGGGGTCGCACATTGCAGCGAAGTTATGTTGGGATATGATCCTTTGTGTAAGATTCGTGTGTTTTGGTTCCACGGAGTGTGATGGGTTCTTAGCATTGAATTGTGGTGGTAGTTGTTGAGCTTGCTGGGTGATTCCCTCGTTTGAGTCATCTCCTATGATTGAGTAAATTTGCATTGTTGCGTATTGGTGAACGAATTGCACGGTTTGTGTCATGACCCAAATCCAATAAAGGTCGAGATGGCACTGGACACCACTGTTAGGCAATCCAAAATCAAGAAGTTAATTAAATCTTTATTTTAATACTCTTGAAATCATTCCTTTTCATTTCATTAAATAATAATTAGCGAACTTCCACTGAGTAAACAATAATATCTTTAACAAATTTAAATTATGAATAAATCTCATAGTCATCCCAGAACCCGGAGTCATAAGTGCATGAACAAATTTATAGGATACTAATGAAATATAATAACCGTTCGGAATACAAATAGGACAGTAGGGAAAATACAACACAATACTCTGAAGGAGACTCTGCTGGTTGCGGGTCGTCTCGAGAGGTGCAACTCATCTGAATCGCCATATCAACCATGCCGCTGCGCCAAGCTAGGCCGCTAGACATAAGTGTGCCTGTGCAACAAAATGTGCAGCAAGTGTAGTATGAGTACTAAAACCACGTGTACCTAGTAAGTATCTCGCCTAACCTCGAAGAGGTAGTGACGAAAGGTCGACTTTGACACATACTAGAGGTCAAATTAATATAATTTAATGTGACGCTAAGCCTAGATGTCATAATTAAATAACAAATAACAACAGGAAGGGACAACTTCTTTCAAAATTATAATTCTAGTTTCCGTCATTTCAGTTAACAACTTATATCTCAAGGCAATTGTACAGTTCAAATCACAGAAAGTACCCAACAAATATCATGCGCAAGAAATGTCGAGGTCGTACGACCCGATCCAACAAAATAATAAAATGTGCACTGCCGAAGTGTCGAATAGCGCGAACCATAGATGCATCTATTAACCTGCCATGGCGTACGGTCCGCTCCCATGAGAGTAGTGAAAGAAATCACCCCGCTCGCGTAATATAATTTGCGAAGCGGTTGCACATAAACATAACATATTTTCCTCAATCCTTTTTCAAAATAGTAATTTACTTGAAAACTTCATGTTTTTAAGATATTGAAATAAACTTCTATTTAATAATAATAATGCATATAAATCAATTAACGATGTTCACAAAGCATGATGTAAACCTAACTACCCAGACATAACAAGAATAGTCACTACGTACGGACACTCGTCACCTCGTACGTACGTACGTAGTCCCCCACAAATATTCACATTTCATATAAGTTCACCTATGGGGAAATTTCCCTCTTACAAGGTTAGAAAGGAGACTAACTTTGCTCCGAAGTTCCATAACCGGCTACCAAGCCCTTTCGATGACTCAAATCGATGCACAACGCTCCAAAACTAGCCAATAATTATACAAACCATTAATATATGCTCAAATACCCTTATAATCCAATTTATAACAATTCCTAACCCCGATCGAAAAGTCGATAAAATCACCCTCGGTCCCACTTGCCCGGATTCTGAATTTTTTTCGAAGATAAAGACTACCCATAACTTTACGAACTCAATATATAATTTATTCTCAATTTCATGCCCAAATTCGTGGTAACAATCCAAAAATACCAAATCTTAATTTTTCTACCAAACCCCACAATTTTCCACTAGTACCATGAATTTCCATGTTAAAATGTATATATAATCCAAATATTTAACTTGTAATAGGTGAGAATCACTTACCTTGACATAGATGGTGAAGATGGAGCTCTAAAATCACCCTTAGATCGTCTCCCATGGAGGAAATGAGATGAAATGAGATTAACCCATTTTTACAAACTTATACACTGCCAGACAACTCTTATTCGCGTTCGCGGGCCTCCCTTCGCGTTCCCGAAGAATAAAAAATCTCGCAAAGCCATTCCAAACTCTTCTCAGACAGCCTGTAGTATAATGGTCATACCGTTTTCCACAAAATTCCAAATGACAAATGGTTTCATGTTATGAAAACTAAGCTCCAAGATCTACAACTTTTATATTTTAGTTATCTCCTAGTTCCTTATAGAGTTTTCGATATAAGATGCCAAAGTCAGCCCTATGCAACACAAATTTCTTCTTCATCCTCCCGGACAGCCTGTAGTGTAACAGCCATAAATCTTTGTAAACATATCCAAATTCTAGATATGTTATCTTTCTGAAAACTAGACAAAAATATCTACAACTTTCATTTTTACATTATCTCCAAATCCCTTATAGATTGTGATATATGAGCCTCCGAAGTCAGGCCAGCGCAACAGAGAGTACCTTCTACGCAAACGCGAGAGTCTCCTCGCGAACGCGTAGAAGAAAGTCCCATTTCCTTCTTCGCGAACGCGAAGAACAACACAAGATATCACTAAATCAGCATTCAAAGTAGCCCAAAGTGATCTGAAACGCACCCGAGGCCCACAGGACCCCGTCCAATCACACCAACCTGCCCCAAAACATGACACAAACTTGCTAGAGGCCTCAAATCATATCAAACAACGCCAAAACTATGAATCGCACTCAGATTCAAGCTTTATGAACTTTAGAACTCCAAACTTCGTCATTCGATGCCGAAACCTATTAAATCACGTCCGATTGACCCCAAATTTTGCACACAAGTCACATTCAACATTACGGACCTGCTCTAACTTTCGAAATCTGAATCCGACCTGGATATCAAAAGTTCCACTTCCGGTCAAACTTCTCAAAACCTTCAAATTTCTAATTTCGCCAAACGACTCCAAAATGACCTACAGACCTCCGAATTCACTTTCGGATGCGCTTCCATTACCAAAATCACCATACGAAGCTATTCACAGACTCGGAATCCCAAACGGACCTCGATAACATTGAAATGCACTTCAACTGAAATTTATGGATTTTCTTCAAAAATGCCAACTTCCACAATAGGCACCGAAACGCTCCCGGGTCATCCAAAACCCGATCCAAACATACGCCCAAGTATGAAATCCTTATACAAACCCGCTGGAACCTTCAAATCCCGATCCGAGGTCGTTTACTCAAAAATCCAACCTTAGTCAATTCTTCTAACTTAAAGCTTCCGAAATGAGAATTCTCTTTCCAAATCAATTCTGAACTTCCGAAATTCTAGTTCCGACCACGCGTAAAAGTCATAATACCTGAAGTGAAGATGCTCATGGTCTGAAACTGCCAAAGAACGCGCTAGAGCTCAAAACGACCGATCGGATCGTTACATTCTCTCCCACTTAAACATATGTTCGTCCTTGAACGTGCTAAGGACTGCGCTGGAGTAGTATGGAATTATTGTTTAACACCTCGTGCACCTACCCGTGCTACCACAACTAAATTTAGCACAATAGCTCGATCAAATCTGACGATATTCTCTTTTATTTAGGCAAATAAGCCTTAAAGCCCAGTTCCGACATACGAAATACTCTGCCAGGCATGCTTCCAATATACGGACACCGTATCAATCACCCCATGATGTATCAGAACATGACTCCATACCTTTGCTGAATTCACACCATGAGTCACATCATTCACAGGACCATAATAACACTCTCTGATCATAATCGCCGATATTCCACGAATCCGATGCTCCCAATGCATCTCATGATCTATATACATCTTGCCCCAACTTTTGCATGATGCCACGACGAAAGAGATGGGTAGGATTTCATAACCAACTGTCGAGTCAACAAGTCATTGAGTCTATACTCCTGACAAGAACCAACACCTCATTCTCAACCAAATAGTGGTGTTTGCTCTTCAATATACTTCATATAATACGATTGCACTAATCCTAGATCCGTTCATTTCTTCTCACCCAGTACGAACTGCTCAAGAAATAAGCCACACCAGATATGACCAAAAGTCTCATATGATGCCACAACGTGCCAATAAGCTACAAACTCAAATGTATACATAAGGAGAACGAACTCTTGAAGGAACTACTCAACCTGTGCAACTAATATGAGCTTTCCTCAGAAAATGGGAAACAAAACACACAAAAATAGATATAGGAGATACACACCGAGCTAAATTGCTCATTACTACAAAATACTGAATATCGATCGCATGCAACGCTAAGTGCACAATACCATCCCTAGGGATACATATAGCTCCATAAGCCACAAAACGCAAGCACAGTTGAGGTACGATATATGATATGAATTGTTGGTTGATTTCCAATGCACACGCAAGTGTACGTGGTCGACAAGTAATATAGGATTTTAAATCCAGATATCGTACCCACAGGGACTTGTGATTAACTATCAACTAAACTAAACTCAAACAAATATTTTACTAAAATTAATCTAAAATAGTAAATTAAGAGATTAAAGAGACAACTAACTTAAAGACGAATTCAATGTAATTTGATATTCTAGAGTTATGGGTTGGCAAACAATCACGTTGAGTTTTCGACCTAAATC